>NDGN011556951.1:0-11141 GCA_002564285.1 Tympanoctomys barrerae | reverse complement strand
AGAGAGACAGAGACAGAGACAGACACGCAGACCCAACACACTCAGCGTGCATTTCTGCTGTTAGCTGCGTTTGCAGTAAGCACTGAAATGCAGTCTTCAGTGTGAGCAGGACTCGCATTAGCCTGCTCACCTCCCTCCTCCTCCCTTCCTCACCCCTCCTCCAGCTCTCGGTGGGTCAGAGGTGGGGGCTGGAGACGCGAGCTCCTGGCGGCACAACTGGATCTCTTGGGGCCCTTGTGGCTTGCATCCTCAAATTGCTCGCATAGATTTGAAGTGGATATTCCCTAGATATTTGGAATTTCTTTGTGGGCCGTTGGCTTTCTTCAGCAGACTGACCTTAAGCAGGGCTGAAAAGCATTTCCCTGGAGCTTTAGAAGGCCTTGAATGAATGCAAACTGGCCTGTGGATCAGATTCTGCAGCCCCTTTGTGTGTGTAGAGAAGAAAATGCGTAAAAAAGCAAAAAGGGTTCGGGTTGAACACTGAAATGTGAGGACATGGCTTTATGGTTGTATAATCGTCTGTTAATTGTAACCATTATTATGTCTTTCAAAAAAGCCTCGTTCGTGATCAAGGCAATTACAGTGGAGAAAACCTGGAAGATATTTTCAGTGAACAGTCTGTCGGGCCTAGTGCGCGGCTGGCAGCTTGGACTCAGGTGCTGAGAACGACTTGCACGGTGCTTTCAGGGCAGACTTGCATCATTAAGTAGGGAAAAACACTTTCAGTTCCAACCTCAGAAAAATGTTGGGCACGGCACTTTAGTAGTTGAATGTTACGGTTGTCTTAGAAGTAAAATGTAAATAAAACGCACCTTCAGAATTCAATAGCATTAGATGGCGTGGTGGCATACTTCTGTCACCCTGGCACCTGGGAGGTTGAAACTGGAGGATTGCTGCGGGTTCAAGACCAGCCTGGGGGCTACAGAAGCGAGTTCAAGGCCAGCCTCAATGGCATAGTGAGACCCTGTCTCAAAATACTACTACTACTACTACTACTACTACTACTACTACTACTACTACTAATTTAATAGAGTAAATCAAGTGCCTGCTTAGGCAGAGCCAGCAGCTGGGTGTGATCCCTGGCTTGCCGTGCTGGTCCTACCCCTGGGCCTGCTGGAAAGTGATTGAGACTGAGCGCGGTGACACATATCTCTAATCCCAGCACTTGGGAGGCTGAAAACAGGAGAATCACTACGAGTCCAGTCTACGTAGTGAGACCTTGTAGACCCTGTAGACTAACTATATAAAAATACATAAAAGAAGAATAAATATGTTGGGGAATAACTGAGCTAGGGGCAAGAATCTGATGTATTTGCCCCGCAGGAAGACACTATAGTAGGCTCTGAGGGCTGAGCTTTTTATGTTTGTTGTCTGTTCTGTGCTCTTTTTTAAATATTTATTTGTTTGTTTGTTTGTTTGGTATAGGGTCTTGCTATGCAGCTTTGATGCAGAGAGATTCCCCTGTCTCAGCCTCCTCAGCTCTGGAGCTGTACGCGTGCACTACCACACCTGGCTTAGGGCAGGCACAGTGCTTCGTGGGCTGGCACCATATGCAGTATCTGGGATTAAACTTGGGTCTTCATGCTTGGCAAGCAGGCAATTAGACCACTGAGCTACCCCCCGAGCCCCTGTTCTGTTTTTTTTTTTTTTTTTTTTTCCAGAACCAGGGACTGAACTCGGGCCTTGTGCTGAAGCGCTTATTCCACCGAGCCATCTCCCTGGCCCCTGTTCTGTGTTCTTATGGTGATGCTTAATCGGTTTCCAAACTTAGATAAATAATTATATTCAAAATGTAAAATGCATTCATTGGACGAGGGACCAGATTCACAGCCTGCTTGCTAGAGGTCGTCTGCAGTGAGTTTGGAGCGTGCAAAAGGTGAAGCGTTTCCCTGTAGATGGGATCAGCTGCTCCCAGGGTCGCCGTTGGCTGCACTCACTCAGTGAACATAGGGGCCAGTGGTGGTGGTTCTGTTTTCACAGAGGAGGAAACCGAGGCTGAGGTGTTAACTAGTGTCCTTCTGTGCCAGGAGTGGCACTGTGGCCCCAGCCGGTAGGGCCGCAGGGTCCAGGGTTGCGTGCGTCCCCCATGCGCTCGCTGGGCTGGCTCACGTGGTGTCTGTGTCTCCTCCTCCGCAGGCAGTGCCCAGCTCAGTCCGCTCTGATGGGCCAGCTCTTAGCGAGTCACGCAGCTTCTGTGTTGGCTGTGACTTCTCTCTACGGCGCCTTCTATCTTTGTACTATGGACACGAAAGCATTCAGGAGGGGTGGGAGCCCGGGATCCTGTGCACGGCACGTGGGCTTCCGGTGGTGGTGCTGGCGTGGGGTGGCCTGTGTGCGTGTGCACCCCCGCGTGGGCATCGCCTTCCAGCCCATCCTGTGCACTAATGGCTTGCAGCCAGGGCTGCCTACCTTTGACGAGGTAAACCACTTGGAATGAAATACATTTGACCCCTAATACATGCTGATGAAGAAAGAGACAATTAAAATTGCATAATGATTTACACTTCACCGTTATTACCGTGGAAAACTCTACTATGACTTGAATGGTAGGGCTTTGCTAACCTTACGACAGATATGAGGAAAATCGGCCCAGCTCTAAGGAGAAGCCTTGGAACTGCGAGTGCTTCCTAAAGACAGTGAAAATTTACTTGGATAGTCACGACAGATAGCGCAGTTATTTTTAGCTACTCTCGCTATGGGGACTAATCCGGGGAGCACCAGTGAAACGTGGAAGGCCAGGTTCTACCCGCGTGCTTCCTAGGGCTGTTGTCCGTGTGGAGCTAGTCTTCCTTTCTCCTTATGGAATCTTCATGAAAGCTTAATCCCTCATTAAAACAGTAGTCTGAATATATTATGGATTTATCTCGGGCTCTAAAGGTGTCGTATTTGGCATACATGCAAATTGACAAAGTACTTGTCATTTAGGGACTATACGATGTAACTCTTACTAATAGCATGCTCATCATACTGTTTCCTTGCTGCAAGAATATTATGGGATGGACTGATACTGTTATATTTTTTATTTGATTTATTATTATTCTTATTATTTATTTTAATTATTATTTTTTTGGCTGGCTCAGCCCACCTTGGAGGCAGGGCTGGAGCAGCATGTGATGCAGGGGGTTGAACCGCTGTCCCTGTGCATTTGCCTGAGCTTGCCTAAGCAGGTGCTTTAGACCACTGAGCTATCTTGCCGGCCTCTGATACTCTGTTTTAAAGAGATTAGTACAAAGGAGAGAGATAAATTGAACTATAATGCTGTTCTAACACTAGGGACAGTTATTGCGAGAGCTTTTATTGTGTTGCTGTTTTCTTTTTATCAGTTGAGCATAACTTAGTATTTTTTTATTCACCTCACAAAACCCATAACCCAACATACCATTGGTCTGTTCATGATTTTTTAATAAGGCTGTGTTAAACATCTACCATATGTCAAATACAGAGATGGTGTGAGTCCAGTGTGGGGAAGGAATGTGCTTGCTGTGCTCGTCTTCAAGCCATGCTGAACCTGTCCCTAAAGTTAGACCTACCTTCGCCATTTACTTGTGCCCCGTGCAGTATGAGTAGACACGGTGTAAGTGGCACAGACACGGCCGAAGGTATAAGAGCACCCGAGCGGTGATTTCGCCTCTCAACCTGCTCACCCCTGGAGCACACTGTGATCCCAGCGCTGGGCAGCACAGGAGGGCGTGGTGGTCATGTTGGTTGGTAGGGTGGGCAGGTGCCTGGAAAACTGGTACCACTAGGAAGGGCTTTGCCATGTTTTTATACCTGATAATATGAAAGAGCCTTTTGATTTAGGTTACAGGAGGACTTAGGAAAGAATTTTAGAAGCGAGTTTGCAGCAAAGCCTAGCATGCTACATGCAGAATTACCTGGCCATTCTGTGGGGGCCTCAGAAGATTAAGAGGCAGAGAAAGCCCAGTAAAGGCTCTGTTGATGGACTTCAATGGAGGTGGGGATGTGGTTCAAGCTTCCGGTGGAGGTGAGGATGCTGTCAGAGCTTCAGATGCAGGTGGGGATGCCACTGGAGCCTTGGATGGCGGGGAGGTGGGTAGGGTGCCAGCAGAGGAGAAGCCCTCACCTTTCCACTGCAGCTCAGATCTGGACGCACTGGTCCACGTCCCTGGCATTTGGTGGAGGCTGCTTTCCAAGGCCACGAGGCATTCTGGCCCGGACATGAACATTCCTAGCTGCTTTTAGCAAAGTTTACAGTGAGAATTGAAGTCAAACATAGCACAGTGTGAGACCTGAAAACTTTACAGGTTGGCCAGAAAAGAAGTGTGTGTAAGTCGTGGCCAAGAGGGTGTGATACTTAGTGCCTGCAGCAGCCAGCTCTGCCCTGGGACAGTAGCAAAGATGCCTCGCAGGAGTTGGCAAGGCCACAGCTGTGGCTTAGAGATGCCCAGACACAGATTTGCTTCATAGACTTTTCTGGGCAGAATGGGTTGGAAAGAGAACTGGGCTGCCCAGCGATTCCCTTCCCCTGATAGCTCTATAGGGGCCACTGCAGCTGGGGTGCAAGTGGCCCCAGGCGTAGTGTGCTGTCCATGTGGGACCAGCTTTGCAGGCATGCAGCAGGAAGAGTGGGGTCATAAAAGCTGCTCTTCATTCTGTAAGAGTTTGAAGGAACTCCAAGGAGGCCAGCCTTGGTGCTCCAAGGAGGAAGCCATGCAAGGTAATGTGTGGAGAGGCTGTGGAAACAGCGGTGGAGACAAGCGGGCAGAGGTGCCAGCAGGAAGCCCTGGATGATGCAGGAAGGCCCCGACCATGTGCACAGCCTGCCCAGGAGAGTGACCATGTTGGCTGCCAACAGCAAAGCCAAGGCTGTCCTGGGCTCTGGGAGCCCCCATTCTGTCACGGCAGGCCCAGATGCTGCGTGTGGAGATGCAGGACCTCCTGCAGGGCCTGCTGAGCTGTGGCCTTGCTTTGTTCTCCTCGCCATTTCCTTCTTCCTCCATTTTGGAGTTGGCCTTCGTGTTTCCTGTCTCACTGCATCTTGGGAGCATATCATCTGTCTTTATAATAAGTATAGTACTTCTGTAGGGGCTGATAGGAAGTTCCACTTGAGGCTCAGAGGAGACTTTGGAGTTGTACATTTGAGCAGACCTGGAACTGTCAAGGTCTCTTTGGAGACCGGTGCAGGTACATTGAGTGCTTGGTGCCCTGTGGGAGGGACGTACTGTAGAAGGCAGGGGAGGGTGCTACTGCTTGGATCTTCCATGCTTTGGAGGCCTGGCCCCTGGGGAGGCTGTGGAGTATTGGCAGAGGTCTTGCCATGAGGCACCCCTTTCGAAGCGGACCTGGGACCAGTTTCTGCTTTTTCTCTGTTATGATTTCTGGCCACGGAGTGGGTGATCCTTTCCAGCACACAGTCCCACCCCAATGGGCTGCCTCACCAGGCATAGCAACTGATCATGGGCTGGTGCCCTAGACATATGAGCGAAGGTAACCCTTCCCTCTTTATAAACCAACCATCTCAGATACTTACTATAGTGAAGAAAAACTGCTAACCATATAATGATTGCCTGTGTTGGGCTAGAACTTACTGCTACTAACTGACCTCAAAGTGGAAGTAAGAAGCAAGTGATTAGGGGTCCCAAGGACCTCCATAGAAGAGAGCAACATTGTTTTTTCTCTTTTTGCAGCAATACAGAGTGCCATGTTAGAGAATTTTTAGGATGAATTTTCAATTCATCTTGAAAATGACAGGCAGAGAGAAGGCAAGTGGATAGCATTGATCTTAAAAACCACTAACTCTGTGGCTGAGGCCAAATCCAAGAAGACTTCTCGGCAGAACTCCCTGTGCAAAGCTGCTGGCTCTGCGTTGACAACGGGCTGGTCATTCGTTCATCAGCATTCTCGTAGGACCTGTTTTTTCATCGGCCTGAGAACTGTGTTGTGGTCTGAAAGCTGTTTTGTAAGATACAGACCGTGCTGAGGCCTTCCCTTAGACGATTTTTGGTAGAAAAGTATAAAGTATAAGTCATCTTGCAAGGCTGATTTCAGGTTGCTCACAGAAGCTAGCATGCCTATCTGACTTTGAGACTCTCCTCAATTTGCCACACCTCAATTTGGGTGTGGGTGTGGATGTGTGGCTTGTGTACTGTGTAGTTTTTCAATTAAACTCAGCTTAATACAGACCTTCATTGACTTGCATGTGATGCACATCTATGCTTGGAAAATTATGAGGGACATGCGGTGGAGGAAATGAAACTTGCACACAGAAACACACACACATGTGTGCACATGTCATGTGTGTAACCATGAGCATAGCACCCTGTGACCCTTGGACCCCTGAAGTGGATCATGAGGCCATGGAGAATTAGAGATGGAGCAGAAGACACCTACCTGTACATGTCCAGCCTCTCAGGTGTGTGCGCAGGTTCCAGGGAAATCATTTTAGAGTAATGTTGAATTTACAGGAGGCTCTTACTCAGTCATTTCAATCCACAAATATCAAGAGCTTTACTCTAGAGAAGGCTCTCTGCATTTCAGATCCTGGGGTTTGTAAAGGTTGTGAAAATTCCCTTAGAGGAGCGTGTGTCAGGAAAAGGCTGAGAGGAATTTATTAGGTAAAGCTCTGAAAGAAAACAGCCCTCCAGAGGGAGTGAGTCTAAGTTGTGGCTTCCAGCTGCTCCATGGGGAAGGCCTGGAGGGAGAGCCGCAGAACCTGTGACTGTGGGAGGGGATTCCTGTCTTCTGGAGGGGTGATGGCCTGCACATGTGGGACAGAGCTGTAGCCATGGCTAGAGAAGGCCTGGCATAGAGTGGAAAGGGACGGCCTGGTCACAGGTAGGAAAGCTCTTTACCTGGTATGAGGGAACAACCAGGCTTATTGTCTTGGACAGGAAGATATTCATTTGGGCTTGTGTCCTGAAGCTGCAGTTTTTCTTTTTAAGAGTTTTCATTTTCCTTGTGCGGCCCTTTTATGTTCTGTCCTCCCTCACCTAGATCTCGGCTTCCCTCTTGAGAGTGCTCTGCTTAGGTCCACTGCAGCAATGCTCGTGCTGTCCCCACTCAGAGTTACGTGGGTGGTGGGCTCACTCAAAGCTCCAGTTTTCAGGGTTTGAAAAATAAGAAAATGTTTTTCATGCACAAAATGTCACATGTCACAGAGCAGTTGTGTCACCAGACAGAGCCCCAGGAGGGTCTCTGGGTGAGACGCCCCACACAAACAACAGGATTACAAGTTCTCTGACTCCTACTATGGAAAAATAAGCTTCTTGACACATCATTAAGAGGCTTGGAGGAAGGGTTTTAGTCGGCTGAAAGTTTAGTCCCACTCAGAGAAAGCGTGCCGACCCCAAGAGAGGGTAGACATTGTTTCCTGGAAGTGTGAATGTTTGTGCTGCTGTTGAGGGGTGGAAACCCTGGGAAAAGGCTGTCTCCAAAAGGGTGCTGGACCGTAGTACAGGAACATGCCCAGCTTTAAATATTTTCATATGGATAATTTAAGTATTTCAGAATTCACTCATCCTCTTCCACTATTTTATGATTAGGCTCCTGTTCATCACTTTTTACAGTCAGCCACTTTGTGGATGTTCCTAGTCCTGAGATGTGAAGGATCTGTGAGGACAGCATCTTCCCTGGGAGGGTTGGACAGTAGCCAGAAAGGGAGGTCACCAGGGATCACCTTGGGGGTTCAGTCATGGTGTGACCTCATGGTCATACCCCTCCAGCTTCCCAACCCCTCCCTGTGCCCTCAGAGTATGATCTCCATATTGATGAGGTAGAGCCCTTAATGTCCAGGCCCTTCTGGGAGTCCATCCCCTGGACAGAGGATGTTCCCGGGCATTTTAGATCGAAGCTATTGTCTCAATTACTCTTCTCTCATTACAGGGACAAAATACCCAACACAGAAAATGAAGGAAGGAAAGGTTTTTTTAGCCCACTGCTAGTGGAGGTTTCAGTCCATACTTGGCTGGCTCCAAGGCAGAGTGGCACATGGCAGAGGGCAGCAGTTCATGGCGGTGGGAAACAGCAAAGAGCAAAGGGAGGGGCAGCAGCTGTGGCAGCCAGCCAGCCTCTCTTCCTTATATTGTATTCAGGCTGTCCACCCTAGGGTAGAACATGAATTAATTGGATCATGAATTAATCACAAACTCTAGAAAGCTAATGACTGACTGCATGAGGCTTTGGGGGGACAGCTAGATATAAACCATAACATTCTGCCCCTGAACCTCCAAAGACTTATGTACACCCCTTTATGCAAAAGGCATTTTAATTTTAGTCCATCTCAAAGAGTTGCCAAAGTCCTAACAGTTTCAACCTTCCTAAAAAGTCTAATTCTGAAATTTCCTCCAAGATCCAAGACAAACTCTTAGCTGCAAACCCCTGTACAAAAGTTAAACATTTCCAACACTCAGTGACACAAGACAAATATTATCATTCTGAAAGTGATAAACACCAGGATACATAACACTGGGATGAGAGCAAGTCCAAAATCCAGAGGGGTAAACGTTAAGTCCTGCAGTTCCACATGAAACATCCAAAGCAATCCGTGGGGAGCTTTATGCTCCATGTGGCCCACCTCTGTGGCACTTTTGGTGGTAGCTCCCATGACGTCTCTGTTAGGCTGGCTTTGCTCCCTTCTTGCATCTTTCCTTAGATGATCCACATTCCCGGACTGTATAAACTTCTGGGGTCTCCACTGCACTGCAGGATTCTCCCTCTCTACTTCACACACTGCCCTCTCAGGCCCACTGACTGGCCTCGCAGACCTTCTGAAGTCTAGGTAGAAGCCTTCTTAACCTCAGAACACTTGCATTTTGCATGTGCCCAAAACCAGCACCACATGAATGATGCCATGGTCTGCTGCCAGCTGGACCATTGCCCAGGTTTTCTTTTCTCTTGGCAGTGTGGGTGAGTGCCTGGATTGCTGAGCACTCTGAACCTGATTCTGAGGAGCAAATCTTTATGCCGCTGCCATCCTGGAACCCAGTGTGGCCGCTGCCAGCATTCTGGAACATGGGGCTCTGGGGCTTCTTCTTCACAGCAAGGAATTTGGCTTCTACACTTTTGAGGCTGCAAAGGGTAGAGGCTGAATGCTTCCTGTGATGCCCGCAGGCTGTCTTTTCTATTCTCCTGTTCCTTCTCAGCAGTTGAGATCCTGTCAGCTCTATCTTTGCAGCCCGCAGATAAATTGGTGCATCCTTTCTGGCCAAACTCACAACACTTTAAACCATCCTGCTGGGCTCTTTGCTCTTAATTCTCAACACAAATCTCACTAAGAGCCCCCAGGAATAGCCATGCTACTGCCTCAACATTCAACTAGCTCACAATTTTTTTTCAGACTAATAAATCCACTGTGCTTAATCTCAGTGTCAGAGAAAGTCTTTGGACATGAATAAAATGCAAATGAATTTTGTACCAAGCCATAGCATACATCATCTGGAGTCCAACAACCAATGCAGTTCTTATTCCCAGTAGAAGCCTCCCCAGTCTGGTCTTTACAGGCAGGATTTCTGTCAGTCTTCTGAACTCTGACCAGAATCTCTCATACAGAACAGTCAAAGGTGTTCTAGCGCTTCTCTTTCAGGTGGCATATCCAAACGTTTCCTATCTCTTCCCATAAGCCATTTCCAAAGGCCCTTGAACCACATTGTCAAGTATAGTCATAGCAATGACCCCACTTTGTGCTACCAAATTCTGTCACAGTTGCTTTTCTCTTCTTGCTCGGACAAAATACCTGACACAAAGTTAAGGAAGGGAAGGTTTGTTTAGCTCACACTTAGTAGAGGTTTTAGTCCATACTCAGCTGGCTCCTAGGCAGAGTGGCACTTGGTAGAGGGCAGCCATTAATGGCAGTGGAAAACAGCAAAGAGCAAGAGCCAAAGGGGAGGAGCAGCGGTTGTGACAGCCAGCACGCCTCTCTCCCTTCCTCTCATTGTTTCAGGCTATCTAGCCTCGGATGGGTGAAACACTCACACCCATAACAACCATGAGGGGAAAGATTATCATTAATGCTTTGGATCTTTTAGTGGAGTAGGCATTTGTTAAACTTGCTGTTAGATTTTAGGTCATATTTTTTCTTGTTCTGTTTTCACATGATGTTGGCATTTGATAAGGGCCTGAGGACACTCGAAAACATGCTTGTCATTAGCACAGTTTCATGTAATTAGTGTACTAATTTTTGTTTTTACTGTTCCTGGTGTATGATTTAAGCGGTACCATTAAAGAACATTTTTATTTATAGCTGGATTAAATAACTACTAAGATGTGTAAATGGATTCAATCAGTGCAGTGGGAGCCAATTTCCTTTAATAAGTCCATGCTAAGTGGATTGCTTATTATTTTTCCATCTTCCACATAAAACACCAATGTTTAGACTAAAGCTCCTATAGTGGATGGGAAACTGGTTTACATTATTAATCTTCTATAATTAAAAGAGTATCAGTGTTAAAAATATATCAGTCAAATAGTCTTTGAAAATACCAATTTTTTTCTTTTCTTTTGGTTGTAACCATTAGATGTTTTTCCAAAAGCACTATCATGGCACTACTAAAACAAAAGGGCAAATGCTTTTTAACAGCTGTGGTAGTTTTCCTCATTCTAATTTAAATCAGTGAGAAAATCCTTGCTTGAAGTCAGTCTTTCAGATCCAGTTGGGTAGTTAAAATATTAGATTATGAATGTCAGAATGAACTTAAAACTAAGGGGACAAAGAATGGAGTCCCAGAGATCGCGCTTCTCTGTGAGTGTCAGGGGCAGCTCCTGTGACGTGGAGGCGCTAGGTGGAAGGCGCCACTTGGCATGGAGGGCCCTGTGGCCAGGCAGATACACAGTGCGGCCCTGGCTAGGGTCCCCTGCTGGGATCGCTCCCCACTTCTGATGGTGGGGAGGCGCCAGGGCACCCCCAACCCCAAGCCACAGCCAGAGCCTGAGAGTCAGTGGAGGTTGCCTGTGCCCAGGCAGGGGGATTTTCTGGTCTGTGACCCTCTGGAGGCTGTCCTGCCCTCCGTGTGGTCTGCTGCTCCTCGCCTCTGGTTTCCTTTAGCAGCATTTCCCCTGCTGGGTGGTATGTTGGCCAGGGAGGTGGCCCTGTGGTGGGGTCCACCCACCTCCTAGCAGACTGCCCCTCTCCTGCCCTTGGCTGCTGGGCCTGGCTCTGCATCCCAAGCGCAGGCTACTGGAGCAGG
>NDGN011556950.1:0-10883 GCA_002564285.1 Tympanoctomys barrerae | reverse complement strand
TCTCTCTCTCTCTCTCTCTCTCTCTCTCTCTCTCTCTCTCTCTCTCTCTCTCTCTCCAATACCCACAGTGTCCAGGTTATACAAATATTTTTCAAGACATATGTCACTTCACTAATTTACTGGAAAATAAAAAATGAATTAGTAAGGTAAAAAACAGAAATGAAAGAGTATGGCTCCATTGGGATGCTGACAGAGGGAGCACAAAAAGGGGACTTGCTGGACTTGTTCCCAAGACACCTGCTGGGAGTGTCACATGAGCGGCTTTACTTTATGCTTCACTTCCTTTTGGGTGAGCCAAATGCTAGCCTCATTGAACCACGTCTTTTTATTCTACTTCCGTTTTCCTTTTCTCTTTTTTGCCCTGTACCATGAAATATTGGTGTGATAATTTTATGATATAAACTTCAAGCTCACCTTGCTGGTAGGAAATAAACCTTCATAAACCATATGGGTAAACATTAAATCGTGATACAGGTTGTGCAATAAGAACTGTCCCATTTACAATGATCAGCTATTTCCATGGTTGGTGCTGATTTCTTAGTTACATATTCATTAATTGATCATCTGCTTGCTCTTTCTAGCAGGTGCCAGAAGTTAAAGAGAAGAGGGAACAAAAAGAATTCTTAAAATTGAGAAGCTTCAATCCATTTTTTTAAATAAAAAAAGATTCTTCCATGCTTTCATTTGCATACACAACATAGTCAAGCACCAATGTTTTCATTTTCAAGCTTCAGAATTGTCACTTTAAAACCATATTATATGAGAGATTGTGAGTATTTAAATTAATTCTGCAATAATTTTGAAAGTTAATTTTGAAGAATATGTCAATTTGGATTGGTAACAGTTTTCTTTCAGTACCTGTAATACCTCAGTCCAAATTCTCTATTTAAAAAAAAAATAATGTATTTTGTAGGGTCTCGCTATGCTGCTTGGACTCTAGTGATCCTCCTGTTTCAGCCTCCCCAGTTCTAGGATTATGGTCTGTGCCATCAAGCCCAGTCTCTCTCATTAGCCAGCTCAGTACATCTGGGGACAGGGCAGAGGAACTTTGGTGAGTGGATTGAACCTCCGTCCTTGTGCCTTTCTAACCAGGAGTTTAGTCTACTGAGCTATCTCCCCGCCCTAGTGCAAGTTGTTTTTGATTTGATGATTTGTGTTGAGAAATCTGACATGATTTTGATGGGTTTTACTTTATTGGTGATCTGCTTCTTTTTCTAACAGTTTTTAATATTCTGTTCTTGTGCTGAATTTCTGGGAACTTGACTATTATATGTCTGGGTGTAGATTTATTTTGGTTATGGCTAATTAGAGTTCTGTATGCCTCACTTATCAGTATGTCAGATTCTTCATGACTATATCTAATAATCTGAGCAACTACTTTTAAGTCACCACTATGCTATAAAACAACTATTGTTAATTTCCTATCATCTTGTTTTGAAATTCTGTATTGTTCTTTATTATCTTTATTTTTTTCAATTAAAGCTTCTAATAATATTAACCACAGTTTCAGGTATATATTATTGAATTTTTCAGTGAATAGTATGGAAAGTTTTTAAGTGTATTTATCTCTAGATTCAATTTCAGAAATAATGCTTCTGTCACATTGGCTACAAAGACCACACAAAGCCTTACTCTAGCAACATGATAAAAGTGGTGCTACTAAAGTAGTAAAGTTATTTAATAGTTTTAATCTCTTAAAAATTCTCAAGTGAGGGCCAGGGATACAGCTCAGCAGCATAAGCACCTGTTTGGCAAGCACAATGTCCTGAGTTTGATCCTTGGTATGGGAAAAAAAATCTCAAATGAGCTACACCCAATCANATATATATATATATATATATATATATATATATATATATATATCAAAGATATATGTGTCTGCTAATAGATAGCTTGCAAATACCTTGTTTGTATATAATACATAGATATATGTAGTATCTATCTATAGATAATACCCAGGTATCTATCAGTCACACACACACACATACACACACACACATGATTTTATTTAACATGGTCATGAAAAATACACATGGATTTACAAACATATATATTTGATGAATGTTTTTGTGAATTCTGATACTAATTTCTCATTGTTAGTCTCAAAAGAACTCATTTATAAAATTATTTCCAAATGTATGGCTTTAAAATATTATTTGGAATTCATTCTGTAATTCATTCAATCATGATTTATCACAAATACTAAACCATCTATGGAGCCTGAGCTTTCAGGGAAGGTACAGACTGGGAAGTAAAATGGACTTCAGATAATTAGATGTGAATTGTTCATTTACATAAACATATTTCAAGGGACTGAAGCAGAGGAAAAATGTGATGAGTTGCAATCAAAGAAGCATAGTGAGGTTTAATCTATAAATAAGAAATAGATTGCAGATGTTATGTATATGACTTATTTCCTTATATAGTAATTACGTATTCTTAGTGGATTAAAACCAAATAAATCAAGATCATATTCACTGGGAAAATTTAAAGAGATGAATTCACCTACATTCCTGGTTAAAGACATAGATGAACTCAATTAGTTAACATTTTATTTGATTACTACACAAGAACTTCAAATTTTCAGTTGGATTATGTTATAAAAAATTGGCTTAAATTAGTTTGTCATTAGTATGTTTTCAATAAAAAAAAATTGTGTCTAGAACCAGGGAGATAGCTCAGCTGCATAAGCACCTCCTTGGCAAACGTGAAGTCCTGAGATCGATCCCTCATACCAAAAAAGAAAAGAAAAGTATTTATCATTGTTTTTTTTTCTAAAACCAAAAAGGAAAATAAAAAGCATAATAAAGGCTTAATCTTTTAAACAATAATAGAAATAATATAATTGTCACAAATATTGATCATTTTTACTATTAGGGTTTTATAAACATTAATATTTTATTTTTGTAGTCTAAATGAGGAGTAATATAGTATTTATTTTGCAGAAAAGACTAGATAATTGCAATTTTCATCATGCAAAGGAGTTGACCAGGTTTTGGAGGAAATTAAGAGTCAGAATTGAAAACTCATGTTTATTATTTGATTTCAACTATGTGTATATGACCATTTTATTATAACGTACTATATTAAATGGTTATATTTAAATAGTTAGAAAAATATGCAGTTATTTTATTTCAGTAAGAAAGCACAAGCAATGGATATGCTGCTGCTAAAAAGTTAGGAATGTCATCCACATCATAGTATATAAAATATGTTTGGTAGAAGCCATTGAAAATGAGGCGCACTGTGGGATTGAAGAAATGAAATATTATTCACGGGACCAGTGAGAAATGGAGAAACAAAGAAAAATCAGACTGAAAAAGGAGTCTAAATTAAATAGATCACAGTTTGAAGGAGACATTGCTTCTTATCAAGGGATAACTTTTAAAAATGTGTGTGCTTTCACTGGGGAGAATTTGGAAAGGAAACAAATGTTGAAGGAATGAAATGAGAATGGCAGCTGCCAGATAAAAGATGAAAAAATGAACCTGGAAATGAGTGTGGAGACATGACATAGCTGATGTGTGGAGATCATCAAGAAAGAAGTAGTTCACAAAGGCAGAATGTAGAAAGTCAATTGCTTTAAAAAACATGTGAGACCTTTTCTTCAGTTGTCCTCAGGTTATTGTAGTCATTTCAGAGAGTCCCTGCAATTTATTTTTCTTGAGATTGAATTTGAGCCAGTTTTCACTGGGGCACTCCTATCTTTCAAAAAGTCTTTTGATCACCACATATTATATATTTAAATGACTATCACATAATATTTAGCAGGTTATAAACACAAGACTTAAAATAGCAATTTAGGTCTAGAAGTTATACACTATATAATCCACAATTTGAGATTATTTTCTTTTTGCTCATTTCGCTTTCTGAAGTGAAAGATGGATGAAAACAGCATAGGTTTGCCAAGGACTAGGGACATAAACTTATAGAAGGACAGTATTTGCTTGCTCTTTGCTAAAATTTTTGGGAGGTTGATAAAAATCTGAGATGGTGAGGACTGCGTCATTCAGGAGATAAGCTAAAAACAATAATTTATAAACTTTAATTGAGTGAATTTTATGGTTCCAAGACTGTATCTCAATAAAGCAGATGAAAAAAGAGAAGAAAAAGAAGCAAGTGCAAATCTTTGAAGTCAAATGATACTGAATTGGAAACTTAAATCACTTGCTTGTGAGAGAATTTGTCTTTTC
This sequence comes from Tympanoctomys barrerae, assembly GCA_002564285.1. Taxonomy (NCBI): domain Eukaryota; kingdom Metazoa; phylum Chordata; class Mammalia; order Rodentia; family Octodontidae; genus Tympanoctomys; species Tympanoctomys barrerae. The sequence continues at coordinate 6,690 of NDGN011556950.1, read as the reverse complement.
TAAAGCTGCCTTAGCTCATGACTCCAGGGAGAACATAATTAGTGTTAATGGAGAAACCTTCTAGAAAATGCAACTGTAATTTTTTAAAAAGCTCTTCAATTCTTCTTTGCTCCTATCAAATGGTCTTGAAATAATTGTCGCAAAGTATAACTGTAATCTACATTCATGTAATTTTCTCTTAGCAGAACAGAAAAATGAAGAGCAAAAGACTCCGAAGGAAATTTTCCAGGATGATTACAATTGACCTACTATTATGGATTTGGGTTTTCACATTGACTTTTCACCTGCAATTAATTTACATAAATTTTCCACAATGGACTTTTATAATTCTTTGTTTTCATTCAATGCATACTAAGCTGTCAACTTTATGCATAAAGTAAGAAGCTAAAACAGGAAACCAAGCATACGAAGATCCACAATGAGGCAAATACTGACTCAACATGACATTAGTTAGTTAAAAAGACCTATATGCATATATAATCTTATCTGCAAATTCACCTTTGTCTAAATGTTACTTTTATGTATTTATATACATGTAAATATGCATGAGCACATACATATATCTGATAATATATATTGTCATTTTATACTATTTTAAATTTCTTTAAAGTAGGGTGGGCCAGGTAGCTCAGCAGATTAAAACACCTACTTAGGCAGAGGGTAGGGGCCAGGAGTAGGGGTGAGGGTTTGATTCCTGTCCTGTAGTGCCAGTCCCATCTCCTTGGTGCGCTGAGACAGTGATTAAGACTGGCCAACGTGGTGCGTGTCTGTAATCCCAGGGATTGGAAGGCTGAAAACAGGAGGATCACTTCGAGTCTCATTTGTGTAGTGACAGTTTGTAGGCCCTGTGCTAAATATATTTTTAAAAAATTGTTTCTATAAAGTAAAATTTTGAGGTGTATTTCATTAATCAAGTTAAAGGATAGTGAAAACCAAATTAACTGATTCTCAATCTTACTTATAATAAATTTTATAAATTGGTTTTATATGTAAATGAACTCAGAATATAGGTAATTGGAAAAATAGATGAAAATAGATTTTAAGAAGCTTAATATTAAATTTGTTTATGCTAAAGCAGGACTACTAGCACTCAATGAAGAAAAGCAGGTTGAGATTGAATGTAACCCATTCTACATATTTGCTACATACTTAGTACTCAACTTCAGTTTGCTGATATGTAAAATGGAGGCAGTGATTTTACCTGTTTGTTTTTGTGATGAGTAAGTTAAATAGTACATGTACCATATTGTGCTGCTAAGTAAATACATAAATAAATGCAATTTCATTAAATATTCAGGCCGACCAAATAGCTTAGCAGATGAGAGCACCTGCAAGCAGGCGCAGGGGCTGGGGATTCGATCCCCAGGCCTGCAATGCCGGCCTTGCCCCCAAGGCACGCTGAGAGGGCACCGAGACTGGGCGTGGTGGCGCACTCCTGTAATCCCAGCTCTTTGGAGGCTGTAAACAGGTGGATCACTACGACTCTGATCTAGTACTTAGACCCTGAACATCCTGTAGACTTTTCCCTAAAATACACACTCACATACACACAAATTAAAAAATAAAAAGGGTTATAAGAGATAACTCAGTAGAATAAGTGCCTGCCTAGCAAGCTCAGGGTCCTGAGTTCAATTGCTGATACTGAAAAGAAAAAAAAAAAAAAAACCTCAAATTTATTAAAAACATATTTGTGACTTAAATACAAACCTCTATTCTTGGGATAAGCTATTTCAGAAAGTTAGAAGTGAACCGTTCCTTTTCTTGATTCCATGGTATGTAGGGTCTTCTTTCTGAATCATAATATGGAGTTTTACATGAAACTCACGGGATTCAAGTGGAGGAGTCATGTTCAGTACTCCTCACAACACTTACACTACAGAATTACGGTATCAAAACATGTGATAAAGGGTCATGCCGTCCAGTAGGATAAATGTAACCAAATCAGACTCTTGAAAAATGGATTCTCACTCATTTCACAAGATCAGGATAGGACTTAAAAGGTTTGAGATGAGCTATCATAGAAACATATCTGTGCCGATTGCTGGCGTACTTTTGAGAGGGCTGGCAGTTTCTACTCTCTTTCTGTTGCAACTTAGGTGGGCAGCATGTGAAGAAGTCCAGGTAGTCAGACAAAGAGGCCCATGTGGCCAACAACTTCAGTTCCTCAACTGGCAATCCCACCAAAACAACCATGCAAAGCCAGAATTATTAACCAGAATTGCCCATGTTCATGAGCAGCTTTCAAATTGGCCTGGAGCATCAATCCGAAGGATATCCATGGTACAAGGGAGAAGGGCTACTTAAAAGTCCGGACCACATTGCAAAATCATAAAGAAATGATGTTCATTTCAAACAAGTACCTTTTGTTGTCACTTGTCATGTAGGGACTGAAAACTACACTTAAAACGAAGACAATATTTCCAAGACTATAAAAATGTCATACAGCATTTCTCCTTCTCATTCCATTAAGAACCTGTAAACATTCTGTTAAAAACCCTTGCAAGGTTTTCTTTTCTTTTCGTTTAACTTTTTAAAAATCGTTTTTTAATGTGTGTATTTGGTACAGGGGCTTGATCGCAGCTCAGACTCTTAGTGATCCTCCTGTTTTCGCTTACCCAGCACTGGGATTATGGGTGTGCACAACTACACCCACTTTCAGTGCCCAGTGTGGTGTGGGGCCATCAGGATATGTGGTAGCAGGGATCAAATCGGGGTCCTTGCACTTGCCAAGCAGGTCCAAGATTTTCTTGTAATGATTTTCTTATAATTACTTTCAAATTAATGTACTTGAATCTCTCAAGAGATTATTTTTCATCTTTTAGGTCCCTAATAGTCATTGATGCTTAGTAAACATGAATGCTCATTGAATGAATGGTTCCCTAAAAATTAGTGTCTTCTTAATTATTTAAGAAAAAAAGACAATGATATCAACAGCTTGAAAATATATGCCAATAAATTAAAATGAGAGTATTTACTTAGCAAAGAGAATACTGTTCATGTAATGAAAATAGGGAATCAGGACCTTAATAAATTTACACACTACAGATGTTAGAAGAAACTAGCTAAACCTGAAGGAACAATAGATTTTTAGGGCAAAGCAAAGCTAAGTACAGTTCTCTGTCTCTCTCTTTTTTTTTTTTTAGTGACATCCTACAAAATATTTGTTTTAAGCAGTGAACATCAAATTCCTTAGGATTTCTATGAACTTCAATAACAACTAGTATCTTGCAATTAGTGGCGAAGCCTGTACACTGAGTTATTATAATGCACTGTGGCTGCATTAGGTGTAAACCACCGTGTGGTACAGGGTTGGTATAATTAGACACCAGATGGGAAGCCTGCTCCATAGAGAAGCCAATGCATTATTCATGAGAAACAATGTTATTGTTGTCTTTATCCGTTTGGTAACCATTATGCTACTCTTGGACCTCAATCCATGACTCAAAGTAAAAAGTCTTTGGATTTGGAATTTTCCTGTTCTGAACAATTTGTAACCTCATTTTGTCATACTCTGATTAGCTATCTCCTTACACAATTTGCTCAGGTTTTTTCTCTGAGAACCTATTATTTTCTGGCAGCACCTAAGCTTTTCCATTTTCTAGAGCATCTGAGCGTACTGGATATAATTTTATGTTTTTGCCAGCAACATAAAGTTTAATAATAGTATCTTTAAAATATGAATCTGATTTTTAATGATTGTAGTGTCACAATCATTAAAAATCTGGGCTGAGGCACTTTTAAAATGTCATTAGTGGATGTGTGCTTCATCATTTTACGTCTTTTGACCACTAAAATGATCTTTTATTTTCATTATGGATGTAATGAATTTTAAAGTAGAAAAGAGTTTGAATATATAGTGACGAGATAGTAGATTGCATTTATATCAGTAATTGCTCAACAGAGGAGTTATCTTCATTTGTTTTGGAAAATAGCAGCTTTACAGATACTTTACAGATACTTGAGGTTGCATCACAATTCAAGGGCATGTTGCTTCTAACCATCACAGTCTGCATGACTGATCTCTTGCTTTCGTTCTTTGAATAAGCATTTAGTGCTCAGTACATTTTAAAATAAATGTTCTAATAGCATAGTTGTAGGAGGGAAGATGTCAGTGAAACCCAACCACTGTAAGAGATATAATACAATACACAGAATTTATTCTGTAGATTTTCCCATCAAGTTTCTTGGGAATAAAATAATTTGTGTTTATCTGTTACTTCACCCTTTGGTGAAAGACTTGAAGTCATCAGGCAGGCAGTTGACAAAGATGTGAAGTGGAAAAGGGCTAACTGAAATCCATGAAAAGAAGCCAGGACTCACCATGATGGTAGCCCTACCCCTCCAGTGTCAAGAATGCCAGTGACTTGCAGAAGTCAACGTCTTTCATCATGGCGTTGAGCATGCATACGGCTCAGCACCGGCCAAAAGGAAGGAAATTTGGCAGAACTTTCTGCTCGACCAGGTCTGCTCACGCAGACAAAGTGAAAAAACGAATCAGAGCAAACTGTATGACCTGCGACTGTACCTGGTACCCTGCATCATCAGGGATATTATCTTTTGAATTTCCATTTCATAATTTATATTTGCAAAAATATAAATTCTAAATTAACAGGGAGTATGCATCCACCTCGGCCTACTGTTAGTATCTTCCACTCCTATAGCACCTTTGTCAATAAATGAATTAAAATGAACAATACCTTATTTTAAAGTCTGTATCTCAAATATCATTAGTTGTTTTCAATCTAACATCTTCTTCCTCTTTCAAGTTTGTCTGAATAATCATATTACATTTAGGAATCAAGTGTCCCCAAAATCTTCTCTAGCAGGTTTTGGGATATTCTTCACTTTTTAAAATTATTTTATTAGTACACAATTGTAACCCATAGTGATCACTTTCCTTATGGGAAGTTGGCAGATGCATTTTATACATCTTAATTTTTTCCTTATCTTATTTTCCTCCACTTCTTGATACTCTTCCAAAGACATCCCCCTTAGTAGCCTTCCCATTTGCAAAATATCTTTCTCTATATTTCCTATTACCTACATTTCAATTTTATATTTTGAGTTTCTCTTTTAAGCGAAACCACATGATATCTGAGCTTCTGTATGTGACTCACGTCGCTTAATATAATGACCCAGAGATACCAATGTTTTCGTACAGTGCACTCAAGTTAATCCTTCTCTATGGCAGAGTAGAAGTCTACTGTGTACAAAAAGATAATTTTCTTTAACTATTTGTCTGTTACTAGACAAACAGGACACTGCCAAGGTTTAGCTGTTGTAAATTCTGCTGTTATTAACATGGGTAAGGAAGTATCATTATGATATGGTGTCTTACTTTTTTTGGGAGACATTCCCAAAATGAAAAGAGAAAGTCAAATAGAATTTCCCATTTTCATTTGCTTGAGGATTCTCTGTATGTTTTCCATAGTGTTGATACTTATTTACATTCTTTCCAACAATGCAGAAGGGCTCCTTCTCATTACAGTCACACCTGCATTGTTAGTGCTTGATTTATTGATTGTAGTCATCCTTTTCAGAGTCAGATGGAGTCTCAGTGTTATTTGAATTAACATTTTTCTAATAGCCAGAGATACTGAACTGTTTTATGAGAATGTATTGGCTATTTCTATATCTTCTTCTGAGAAGTATCCATTTTAGTTTCCCCTTTGTATTAGGCCTTTTATTTTGGAGCATCTAATAATTTTTGGAGCTCTTAATATGTTATAGGTATTAGTGGTGTGCTGAGGAATAGCTTTAGATTGCATCTTAATTCCGCTTTTTCTTTTTTCTATGAAAAAGAGGTTTAATTTGATATACTCCTGTTTTTAACCTTGGTGGTATTTCTTATGAAGTTGGTGTTCTGTTCAGGAAGTTTGGGCCTACAGGTACGTCTTCGAGAGTTTTACCTATTTTATGATCAGTATTTTATGATCAGCAGATTTAGTATTGATGTTTTGAAGATTCCAATTTCGGTTTCCACTTTGATTTTTCTTTAATCCATGGCACAAGACATAGTTCAATTCAACTTCCCAGCATCATTTAATATGAGATGCTCCAGCATATGTTTTTGGTCCCTATTTGAAGATCACGTAGGTGCATGTGCCTGAAGTTATTTCTTCATCCTTTATCCTATTGCATCAATGCATACATCTCTTTTTGTGCTGATAGCACGCTACTTTTATTACAACAGCTTTATAATACACCTTGAAGTCTGGGATTGTGTTGCCTCCTGCTTTGTTCTGATTGCGTTTTAGTATTAGGATTGTTTTCTCTAGTTTTATAATGTTATTAGTATTGGGCTGGACAAATAGCTCAGCAGACTAAAGCACCTGCTTAGGCAGAGTGCAGCAGCCGGGGTTTGATTCCTGGCATGCAGTGCTGGCCCCGCCCCTGGGGCATGCAGAGAGGGCAATTGAGACTGGACATGGTGCCACGCACCTATAATCCCAGTTTTTGGGATGCTGAACACAGGAGGATCACTATGAGTCTGATCTACATAGTGATACCCTGTACTGAAATACAAAAAAAAATGCTATTGAGGAATAAGGGACATCTCTGTAATTTGTTATGTCCTCTTTTATCCTCTCTTTCAAAATACTCAGGTTTTCATTGTAGAGGTCTTTCTTGTAGAGAGCTGCGTGCAGCCGCACCTTAAAGATGGTGCCGGCTTCCGCATTCCACCTTCCC
>NDGN011556948.1:0-12690 GCA_002564285.1 Tympanoctomys barrerae | reverse complement strand
TTGATTTGAAACTGTCTAATTGCTGTTTATCAATAAAATTCTGAAAGAAAAAAAAAAGAAACTGTCAGATTCTCTTTATAATTCACCATCACCCTCAGAGAGACATTCATAAATTTCATGTCTTCCAAGATCCAGTGATAACTTAAGGTATATGCCATTCTACATTATAAGCAGTGAGCGCTGTAGCAATCTCAGTATCAATTCTGTCACCATGCTATCTTCACTGATAACCCAGCTTCTCTCCTGGTACTTCCTAGAATAATTAATTTCACTCCAAAGCACAAATATTCTTTTTGGTATGCATTGGACTATCATTTCAAGGAGACTAAAAACTATTTTAAATTATTGGTATTATTTTATTTCTTTTACCCATGCCATAGCAAAAATCATATTCAGCTGTTTTAAATTACTCTTAAATAAGCCATATTTTATTTTGTTTTAAGGAAAATGAATATTCATTATGTTCTCCTGGTAAGATATTGATATGAGCAAATATTCCAGGAATTCTACATTTCCTTTAAAATACAGATAGACAATAGTAAAGTCTCCATTTCTTAAAATGTACTATATAAGAGGCACTTTGATAGACATTTGGTAATTTGTTTAATTTACACAACCTTTTTAAAGAATAAAACTGAAATTCTGGGAGATGATTTTCCCAAAATTACTTAGCTGCAATATAGCTGAGTTGGGATTTAGACCCAAAACTATCTGATACCAAAATCCACTCATTTAAAGTATGCCCAAAGGCAAAATCTTATTAGCTAGACAGGCAATACCAAGTACAATATTCTAACTGCAGCTTCCATTTATAGCAATTAAAACATAAATGAAATAGAATTTTTTTAAAAATAACAGAAACCTGTTTTCTTTTGTCTCTTCCAGGGTTGAGCATTACATACAGGCTCACACCGAGGGTCTTGCACATGCCAGGCAAGTGGCAGCAGTGAGCTGCATGCTCAACACATACACACTTTTAAAGTGTAAATACTGAATGAACATACACACTGGGTGTAAATCTTAAATCTATAAAAATGTAAATAAATGATACATCACCATGAAGACAATATTCATAATTGTATGGATACAAATATCAACAATGATGAAATTTGCCCTTCTTAAAAGTGATTTTAAAAGCTATTTAGAAACACAACATCAGAGAAAGACTAAATTCCTAAAAAATCACTCTGTCCTATAAATTACTTAATGAGTAGGAGAGAGAAAATTCCTACAATAAAACACAAAGAAGGCCACACATCAGATCTCAACTTCAAAACTAAGACTCCTGCATAATCACTAAATCACTTATGTTTGTGCATAATCACCCTCATAAACATTGGGTAAAACATGAGAATAACCATGAATATTTACTGTTAGGCCTACCAAACTGCTTTAGTTTTCCTCACATCTTTATGTAGCTCATTTGATCAGCGAAGATCAAAGACACATTTGTCTTGCGCAGATGTGTATTCATTTGGCTAGAATACATCTTCCACATGTAGTGACAAACCAGAGATAAGATAAAAACAACATCAAATTTGTCTCATAAAAGAAATTAAGAACAAATGCACTTCTAGTTTGTCTCTCACAAGACCAGGTGAGCCTTCTGCTACTTCATTCACAGATCAGTAAACGTGTATGAAAATTGAGTTTCTCTGCCTGCTCAGTTTCATCAGTGGAAAAACAAAATATTTTTTTTTCTTTCCATCAAGTTGCAGTTATTTACAAGACATTATATTAGCAGCTTGCCTCCAAAATATTTTGGTGAACTCCTAGGTAAGAAATGTAATTTTGCTTCATTGTCAAGTCCATGCAGAGGACACTGAGGACAGATAGGAAGAGGACAGACTAAGGGACACAAAGCCTCTGGTCACAATTTCTGAGCAGAGTGGAATAATCATAAAGTGGCCTAGGTTATTGTAAAAGGCATTTTAATTTATGTTCTAAAATTGTGGCTTAATAAAACAAAACTAAGGACCTGCCTTAGCACTAAGCACCTGCCTTGGCAAGTGCAGAAACCGGGGTTCCCCAGCACCCCATGCTACACCAGCCCCACTCCTGGATGTACTGAGCAGGTACAAGACTCAGTACCATCTCCAAGACTGGGAATGGTGGCACACACCTGCAATCCCAGTGCCGGAAAGGCTGTAACCAGGAGGATCACTATGAGACCTAGCTGCATAGTGAGACCCTGTACCAAATAAATAAATAAATAAATAAATAAATAAATAAATAAATAAAATAGACAATCAGACTACCTTTTATTATAAGGCACCAGCCACTTCCTAATCTTTAGTTTAGTTCTCTCATATTTAATCAATTATGCAGCTTTGGAAAAACTGCTTTACATTATATACAATGGAAGTAAATATCCGGTACCTGTATACAAATTCATAGGATTATTATCAGCAAATTGAATATCTAATTTAAAGCTCTAAAATAAAATACAATCTTGGAAAATATGTCAATTCTTTTTTAATTCAGTACATGACCAGTCCATTTGGTAAATGCTAAACATAACACCCTGGACAATAATCACAATGTAACTATACCTTTACTGGCATCACACTGTTACACTCCTCCTTTGTTATTAGCAAAAAACAAAATACAATTTTTAATACCATAAGATTCCAGCAATTAAGTAGTTCTCAAAAAAACATAATCCTAATATGTGTCAGAATAAATTAGTCAAAAATGATAATCTTGTTGAAAAATCAAGTGAAAACACTAAGAAAATAACTTATCAACAAAGAATAACTTGCATTACTCTAAGTAGATAAACACAAAACTCACTTCCATATGGCAAGTCCAAATAAAAATTGAAAGAAAGAATGCTTAGCAGCAGCCAAACTCAAGATACATCTGAGGCAAAAGAAACCAGGACAGAGATAGGAAATGAATGTAAGGTCCAGTGTTAGCTGTGGGTTTAGAACAGAGGCAGAGAAAAGTATAGGATTGAGTCCTCACACAAAATAGTTCTGAAGGACTATGAAGCACATAAATTTTGTAACTGAAGTAGTAAGGAATCAATGGGCAAAGTGTAAAGAAAGAAAATCAAGGTGCTAAAGACATAAAAACAAAAAGCATATAGAAGTAGAGATGATTGTAGATCAGTAGCAGATAACCTGCCTAATGTGCCCCACACACTTGGTTAAAACCTAAGCAAGAGAGAGGAAGAACAAAGAAACACTGGCTTGACGTTACAGAGAGTACACTGACAGAAGACTTAATGTAACAATGTAAAGAAGCTGAAAATGAAAACCATTTTACAATTATAAAATAAGAATTTGAGAAAATATAAACTGATTGAGCTTATAAAACAAGGAATAGATACCATGAAAATTAGAAATGCTTAAATATAAGATGTTGGTTTGAAAAATAAATGATTTCCAGCAATTGAAACAAAACTATTGAAATGACAAGAAGAAATGAGATATATCATGTGCCTGTACAAATTCCCTATGATAAACATGGTCATTATACATATCTAAAGTGTACTAATAAATTAATAATAAAAATAATTTAAATCAATCTACCTAATGAACATAGATGCAAAATTCCTCAATTAATTACTAGCAAATAGAATGTAGCAAATCATCTAGAAGATCACACACTATGACCAAGTAGAATTCATCCCAAGAATGCAAAAATAGTTCAACATACGAAAATCAATAAATGTAGTACACCATTTTAACAGAGCCAAAGACAAAAATCATACAATCATCTCAGTATATGCAGAAAAAGCTTTTGGTAAAGTATAACACTTATTTATGATTAAAAATAGCCCTACAAGAAATCAGAATAGATGGTCTCAATCTGATAAAAGACATCTACCATGGCTCACCAGGTTCCTCCTGTATCACACGTGTCCCGGAAAACAATGATATTTATATTTCTGGTGGAGCCTAGCTACAAACTGTAAGAACACTGTTCAGGAGATGGCTAATAAAGAGGGGCAATCTAATAACTTATTGAATAAATACAGGGTTCAAGCTTAATGCTGGATATAATGCATGACTTTTTTATTTTTTAAAGACAAAAATAAAAAATTAGAAATGATAGGGAATTTCACTAAACAATATAATTGGAATTCAATAATGGTTGCTATATTGCATATCATTGTCTTCAAATTAACTGTCCATATTACCAGGTATAAGTATGCAAAATTGGACAAAAAAAATTTTAATAAAAAAATGTGTTTTAAAGACATCTATGACAAACCAACAGCCAGCATCATACTAAATGGACAAAACTTGAAAGTTTTCACTATAAAATCAGAAACAAGACAAGGATGTCCACTATCACCATTTCCATTCAAATTTGTTCTGCAAACATTAGCTAGAGAAATAGACAAAAAAAGACAAATAAAAGGAACAAAAATAAGACAGGAAAATGTAAAGTTTTCATTATTGGCAGCTGACTTTGTATCCTACAAAGGAGATACCTGAAACTCCACCATGAAACTTCTAGAATTATTTTTACTTTCTATTTTTATTTTTTATATTTTGGTGCCAGGAACTGAACTCAGGACCTTGTGCTTACCAGATAGGTGCTGTGCCACTGAGCTATAACCCTGACCTTAAAACTCTTGAATTAATAAACAAATTCAGTATCACAGCAGGATAAAAGGCAATACTCAAAATCTAATAGCATTCCTGTACACAAACAACAAACTCACTGAGAAAGCAATTACAGAAAAAATACCCTTCAAAATATTATCGCAAAAATGAAGTGCTTAGGAATCAATCAAACAAAGGAAGTGAAAGATATGTACAGTAAAAATTACAGTACTCTGAGAAAAAGAGATCAAAGAGGATTTCAGAAGACAGAAATATATACCTTGCTCCTGGATAGGAAAAACCAACACTGTGAAAACGGACATACTCCCAAAACTGTTACACAGATTTCATGCAATCCCAATCAAAATACCATTGGCCTATCTCACATATGTAGAGTAGACATTCTTAAAATTCACTTAGAAACAGAAGAGACCTAGAATATCGAATGCAATCCTGGGTAACAAAGGCAAGGCAGGAGGCATCACAATCCCCGACTTGAAATTATACTACAAAGTTACTGTGATAAAATTAGCAAAGTACTGCCAAAAACAGACCTGAGAATCAATGGAGCAAATTAGAAGACACAGACACAACTAAAACACGCTCTCAGCCACCTTATCTTTGACAAAGGGACAAATGTGTTCACTAAAAGAAAGATAGTCTCTTTCATACATGGTGCTAGGAAAACTGGCTTTCCACATGTTGAAGACTAAAATTAGCTCCATGTCTATCACCATGCACTAAACTAAAGTCAGAATGGATCAAAGATTTAAATATTAAAACAAAAATACTAAATCTTCTGGCAGAGACAGTAGGTAGAAATGTTGAAGACACTAGAGTAGACCGAGAGTTCATAAAAACCAAACTGCTTTTTTCTCTCTCCTTTTTAACTTTCTGACCAATTTTGCATGATTATATCCAGTGATCTGAGCAACTAATTTGGAGGCAATAATATGCAATATAACTATATACTTTTTTTTCTTTTTTTTTTTTTTTTTTTGGCAGAACCGGAGATTGAACTCAGGCCCTTGCGCTTGCCAGGCAAGCACTTATTCTACTGAGCTATCTCCTCAGCCTGCAATATAACTATAGTCAAATCCCTGAAATTTTGTTTAGTGAAATTCTGTATCTTCTTTTATGTATACGATACAAGACCCCACTATGTACCTTGGACTCATAGCGATCCTCCTGTTTTCAGCCTCCCCAGGGCTGGGATTATAGGTATGCACCACCACAACCCACATAAGTGGTCAGCTCAGTATACCGGGGGACAGGACAAGTGTGGCATGTGGTTCCAGGGATCAAATCCTTGTCCCTGTGCTTGCCTAATCAGCTACTTAGTCTGCTGAGCTATCTCATCGGCCCTCTGAATCATTTCTAATGTTTCATTCTTGGTTATTTTTTAATTCTCATTAAAGAATTTAAAAAGTATTTGTTTTGGGAAAATAAGCAACTCTGAGATTCCATTTCATCACAGAAAGAATGCCTATGATCAAGAAATCAACCAATAACAAATACTGGAGGGGGCTGTGGGGAAAAAGAACTCCTCTGCACTGTTGGTGGCAGTGTACAACCACTATGGAATTCAGAGTGAAGATTAGGATTAGAGATCTTGTTCCACCTTGCTACACCCCTTCTGGTTATCTTCCCAAAATAATTGAAAACATCACACCAAAATGATATGTGTAGTGAAGAAAAATGAACCCCTTTCGACTGCTGGTAGGAGCGCAGACTGCTACAATCACTATGAATATCAGTGTAGATACTCCTTAAAAATCTAGGATTGGAGATTCCATTTAAGCCAGCTATTCCCCATCTGGATATTTCTGCAGAGGAAATGAAAACCTCACACCATAGCAAAATATAAGCACCCATGGTTAGACCGCACAATTTGTCATAGATAAATCTTGGAAACAACCCAGATATCCATCAACTGAAGAATGGATAAAGAATATGTGGTATTTTTACACAATGGAATATTATTCAGCTTTGAAACAGGATAAATTTGAGTCTTTTGTCAGTAAATGGGTGCAAATAGAGAAAATATTACTAAGTGAAATACATTACATCCACATGTACAAATATCGTATTGTCTGCTTAGTGTGAGAACCTGAAAGAGAAAAATGGAATCTGAGGGTTACAATAGATACCGGGAAAAGTGAATGAAGTTTTTCAAAAAGAAAGTTACTGAGTTGAAGAGAGGGAATGGGGGAAAGAGATTTCTCTACGTATATAAGCAGGATGGTTTGGACAACTGTACTGTGCATTTCTTTTTTTTTTTTTTTTTCCTGTGGAACCAGGGATTAAACTCAGGCCCTTGCACCTTCCAGGGAAGTGCTTATTCCACTGAGCCATCTCCCTGGCCCCTTGTACTGTGCATTTCTGATGGTCTATTTTTATACAATAGAGTACTACTTAGCTATACATGTTTGTGTCTAGCTGTCCCACTGAAGTCTCATGCAGTCATGCAATGGCTTCTAGAGTTCAAGATTAAGTCTTAATCTAATCCTGAGATTATGGATGTGAGCGCTATGCCCCACCCCACCCCACCCCCCACACACTCCTGGTGTGGATAGCCTGAATACAATATAACGGAGGGTGAGAGCCTTGCTGTCCGTTGGTGCTCCTCCTGTTTTGCCTTTGATGCTTAGCTGTTTTCTTACTACCGTGAGCTGCTGCCCTCTGCCATGTGCCACTCTGCCTTGGAAGCGGCTGTTCGTAGACTGACATCTCCCTAAACTGTGAGCTAAATAAACCTCTCCTCCTTAATTTTTGGTGTCAAGTATTTTGTCCCAGCAATGAGAGAAATGTAAGTAAGACAATAGGTAAATGGATGCAACTAGTTACTATACTAAAATAAATCAGACTCATGTTTAAACATTGTATTATGTCCCTAGCATAAGAAACTGAAAGAGTAAACCCAAAATGTGCAATAGATATATAAAAGAGAAAGTACTCACAAGGAAGAAAAAACTGGAATGCAGAAAAGGAGAAAAAGAAGCAATGGAAAAATTTTATATATATATATATATATATATATATATATATATATAAAATGTACCTTAGCATATATATACTACGATAATTGTACTACTAATTTCTATTAGTTCATTGAAAAAACTAGATTTTGCTTATATTTTTTATCAGTTTTCCATACATATATCTTGTAATCTGAGCAAATACTTTGAAGATAATAATGTATACTATATTAATAAAATTAATTCTTACTATCTTGTTTTGAAATTCTATCTTTATTTTGATTGTTTTCCTCTCTTTAAAAATAAAAAATTAAACCTTGTTTAAGATTAATATGGAAGATAATTAGAATACATTTTGATTGATAATCTCAAAGCAATAGAAAAACTCACAATGCTTAGGTCAAAGGTTTAGGAAACAATAAAGCAGTTTCATAAAAAGAGTATTTGTGGAATTGTTTATTTGAAGAAGTAATGGATATGACTTTTTAATTAAAAACATAGATCCATAGTATAAAGAACACAAAAAGACCCAAATTGAATATATTTAGATAAATCTATACCTAGACATTTTGGTGAACTATTGAAAAAAAGAAATTTTTTTAAAAACTAGAGAAAAAGTATATTAACAATAAAGCACAATAACTGAATATGCAGCTATTTTCTTCTGTACTAGTAGATGTCAGAAGAGCTGCCCCAGTGTACTATTTAATCAAGAGTACTGTACCTCATGACAAATATTCTCAGCAAATTAAGGATTGCAAGCTTCCCAGCACAGTAAAGGTCATGCATGACTTAGCAGTGAAAACAGTAAGTGGTTGTGTCTTTTCTTGCTTTTTTTTATTTTTTAAAGAGAGTGCAAACTTTTAAATGCGGGAACCCAGACTACAAAGCTCCCAGGGCAGTGTGGCATGATATTAGTCTTGGTGATGAGTTCTCTGATGTTTCATCCAAAGTACTTGCAAAAGAAACAAACGTAGACTCATGGCGCTGAACAGCCAACTTCCTCTCTGTCATATTGGTACCAAAACTTTATAAAGGCTAAAACACGCTTTTGAAAACAAACAGCAGGATGCTTAGGTTAACTGGTTTCCTATTACCTTTTACTGCTTATGCAGAGAAATAATGAAATAACTACGGGATAATAAAATTGTGGTTTAACTATTAAAAAACTGAATATTAGGCAAGGGGAATTTGACTAAATGTTCTACTATTCTTCTGTGTCTACTTTACATTTTCTTTTATCCTGCAAGATATCAGTGATATATTTTTAAAAATCAATTACCACCCTTCATGAAGCATTTAATGTGCTTTATTTAATTAGCATATGGTAACTCAAAACTTGCAAATTATAAATATACAAGTTTGAACAATCTTGAAGTTTTCAAACCACCAAACAAAGGTTATTTCTTTCACTGCTTCACTGGAAGAAATTACTTCAGTTCTAAGTAATTGTTTTATTCATATACTTTTTAAAATTATAAACAATAAATATTGAGAGTATAATACATACCCAATGCATAGAAAATTATAGAAGCACATTGATTGTTAATTCAATTTTAACCTAAAAGTACTAGCATTCTCATGAGAATAATTCACTCAAAAGATCCTGTCAAGATCTATGATTTCTTCATGATTCATAATTTTATACTGGTACACTGTCTATCTTGCATCCTTTGAAAAAATGATAATCACAGTGTAAGTATTCTCTAGCTATTAGAAACCTAAAGAAAGTAGATAGTAACATGGAGAAACAAACATATTGATGGCTATTACTATGAGAACTTATAGATTTACTAAAAAAATTAATAATTAATATATACTTAGTCATGTATACAAGCATATTTATTATGTTTATGTATATTAATTTAGGTACTCAGAAATTTTGTCACTTGGGGGCACAAAAGATTAAACATAATTTTAATGTCCCTTAAGTTCAGAAGTCAGTATATGACTTACTAATAAAATGTACTCTCATTTCTATCAGACTCAGTAAATTGATATGGAAAGGCCAAGTGAAACAGTAATGATACACATTACATTGTCAAACACATACAGTTCTGAAAGAAGGGGTTAAATTGGGGTTTTACATCAGTTCACTTAAAGCCCTTAGTAGCTTCTGTCCTGAAGCTTTCAAAAAATGTACCTGACCTTATAGTATAAAATAACACCAAGATAGGTGTGACTATTTTGTGTTTCTAACTCCTCTTCAACACAATAGTTCATTCCCTAAAAGAAGTTGCTAATTTAAATATCACCTACTGCTACCCTACAGCCAACCATGTACTAGCAAGTTAGCAGAATTAAACTGATTCAAGTCACTTCTAGCTCTCTCATCATGAAGTTCTAGGTTTTTCGTGATAATAAAGTCAAACAACAAGCTGACTTACAGTGATGAAGGAACTCCATAGAACTCGGTAATCACACCATGGTAAACATTAGAAAATACACTGTATAAAATACATTCCAAGTACTCAGAGAAAGAACATGAATATTAATGTGATCCCAGCCCCATTCTCAAAAACTCTGTTAGCAAATGAGAACTAGAAGATATGTATAAGTGAGCAAGACAGACATTAAGTCAGTACACAGCCAGAGAGAAAATCCACCTGTACTAAACAAAATATCAGAACCAACAAGAGATTTTCAGCATCTGCCCTTTTTGAGGGTACAACTTTTCCTTAAAGTCAGTTTAGGGAGGAAACAAAACAAAGTTTTTAAAGATCATGAAACTGAGTAGAGTAATGGAGTAATTTTTTAAATGCTATGATTTAGCTGCATTTTGTACTCACTTTCCTTCAAGGCACTTTCCTTAAAGATTTGCTTTTTCCCCTGAAACATGGAAGTATTTTTGTCAACTGTACTATACCTGATTGAGTCCCTGAGCCAAATTCTCTCTCAGGCTATAAAACCTTCGTAACCCCAGGATTTAAAAAATGTTTAAAACCAGTAAATCCTACTACTTTTTTCCACTGAAATTTGTCTTGCCTTTCAGAGTTCCTCTATCTCTTTCAGAAAGTGGATTACTAAGTATTTATGACTTTGCCTTGGTCTTATAAAAGTTTTTTCCACATCCTTGTTGTTTCTTAAATTCCAACACTCACATGTTCTTCCTCAGTTCAGTGTACTTTGAGGACAGCCTACACCAGGTTCCCATTGCACTGTACACACTAATATACAGCCACTAAGTACTTTGAAGCTTGGGGGTGTACTCTCTATTATGTAACTGGTTTCCTTCACTTCATCTGCTGCCAGATCTACCTGGAAATATACTAGCAGTATTAAAAATCTTTACGCCAAAGTGAAGTTCATAAATAACTTGACAGTTATGTTTGCTTGCTAATTTTTATAGCACCATAATACAAGCCTAGGTAATAATCCACTCTGATTTGGCTTTTTGGTGGACATACTTCATTAAGACTTTATAGTTCTATTAATAAATAAAAATAAAAGTTAATCAAACATATAAATGTTGTCCAAAGCCATCTGCCTGGACATAACTGTGTACAAGATTAGTGTGAGAGTTTGCATGCTGAGTGTCTATAATTGCTCAAGAGGGGGTTTGCCATAATTATGTGTGAAAGGGAAATTAAGACCATATGTCCAAAGTTTGTGAAACTGAATCCTAGCCCAGGCCCGGTAAGTGTGTGGGAAACCTTCCAGGTACCCTGCACCAGCAGGACCTACAGTCCCAGGCCAGGTGCAGCGTGAGTGAGACCCTCTATCACCTCTTTGTGATGCCCCCCACCACTCCATAGTACCCCCCAGCACCGCACAGCGAGAAGGAATTCCTGTCCTGTTCCAGGAACCACCAGATCCAGTCCTAGCCCAGGTCCAGTGAGTGTGTGAGAGAGATAACTCTCCCACCTACACCACCTTATCACCTCCAGACTCAGCTCAGGCCAGGAATACAGGCCTGGGGTGACACACTGCAGCTGCAATCCCTTCAGAGAGTGTAGGGGACAGAACCAACCAGTTAGTCCAGGAGCAGAACATCCACAAGAAGGGCACAACAGGATCACCCCCAAGGGCAGCAGCAGGAAGGAGTTGAGCACAACAGCCAGACTCAATCCAGGCACAGCTGGATAAATCCAAACTTTGTAGATCTGCACCTGAACTTCACTAGGTGCTAAGGTTACAACTCCAACAAAGATCTACAAAAAAGATCATAAGACAGTGCTACACAAAATGACAACAAGAAGGACCAAAATGCAATCTCAGAACCCAAGCCCATGCATAACAAGTGCAAAGGAAACTACCACAGAACAAATTGGGAATCACACAGCTGAAAGCAATGAATCAATGGCTTCTGAAATAAAGAAACAGCTACAGAAAGGTATAGAGGAAATCAGATTGGAAATGAAAAAAGAAATCCCTGAATTAATAACATGTGCAGTAAAGAATCAAAGTAAGAAACATATGGAGGAAACCCAATGGCCACCCAAAACAAGTGCAGAGGACACTAGCTCAGTTCAAATTTATGAATTAATGGCATTGATAGTAAGTGAGCAACAGCAGAAAGTCATATAGAAATTCAGGGCAGAACTCTTTTCTAATAGATCAGCTCAAATGTATGAATTAATAGCGTCAATAATAAATAAGCAACTGCAGAAAGTTATAGAGGAACTCAGAGTGAAATTATCTGTATTAAGGATCTCATAGCATTTGAAGTAAAGAATCAACTACAGAAAAATAGGGAGGAAACCCAATCTGAAAAAAACACGGCAATAAAAGAATTAATAACTGCTTCTAAACAAGATATTGGTAAAAAAAAATAGAATAGATTACAAAAATGTCAGAATCCTTGAATAAGCAAAACAGGAAAGAAATAGACCACATGAAGCAGAGTCAAAGAGATGTAGAGGAATTTAAAATCTCAAGCACAAGCTTGCAAAACCATTTAAGTGAAAGTGAAAACAGAGTTTCAGATCTTGAAGACACTGGTGCAGCTAGTGAAAATGTAAGAAAGGATCTCTTAAAAACAACTAGGATGCAGGAAAAATAATCCATCACCTGCAAGATGATGCAACTATGCACAAGGTGAGACTAATAGCCATCAATGAGAAAGAAGGAGTCAGTACCAAAAAAATGGGCAGAAGTAATAGCAGAAAACTTCCCATCTATGAGGAAACAATCTGACATTCAGGTAACTGAAG
>NDGN011556947.1:0-16740 GCA_002564285.1 Tympanoctomys barrerae | reverse complement strand
AAAAAAAAAAAAAAAAAAAAAAAAAAAGAAAGAAAAGAAAATGAATCTTCTCTCTCCTGCCCTCCTTTCCTCGCTCCTTCCCTCCCTCTCCTAAATTTGTTTCGATATTGCTGGGACATTTGGAACCTCTCCATGTTAATAAATATATCAAGATGTATTATACAGAATCCTGTTCATTTCTCTCAGCCACACCAGAAGGCAGGTGCTGCTCTTAACATCATTCCCCACTTATAGAAGTACAAACTAAGGCACAAAAAGGTTGTGTCATTTATGGTGGGTGGCAGACCTAGGACAGAGCAGACCTGGGATCACAGTCTGGCTCCAGACTCCAAAATCTCCCCACCCCCCTCCCCGGCGCCCCGTGCTTTCTACAGTGATAGAAGAGCAGAGCAGCCAGACTGTGTTTCCGTGCAAATGTTCTGGACAGACAGAAAGTCCCCTGCACTCTGAGCATCTCACCGCAGGAGCTCTTGCTCGCTGCCCGAGTGTAAACCCTTGAAGCAGCTACTGATGCCAAAATGGAAAGATGCTGCAGTGACAAGTCTGATTTCCAAGCAGAGACTCAGTCAGTGTTTTAAATTGCATATTTTCAGAATCCAGCGACTCGGCAACCGCGTGTGACGCCTTCTTCCTAATTACCATCGAACATTTGGTGCTCTAGACACTCCACTGTCACGAAGCTACTGCGATTCCACGCATGAGATGCTGCTTAGCAAAAATATTTTCAAAAAGAACAGGGACAGCTGTCAAAGACAATCATAACCTTTGCGGTCTGAAGCATCAGGAAAGGAGCTCTTGGGTACCTTTACTTGGCAGATGGAAGCTGGGCCTAGCACCGGGTACTTACCTGGAGCCGCGTCACAACCTACCCCCAGCACGCATCCCTTGCAGAAGGACAGAGTTCACAAACCATGTGTGGGTGTGTCGGTTCACTCAGACTCCCAATCATCCCGTAAGTTAAGAAAACATCCACTCTCACAGGCTTTTCCCCAAAAGGATTCATGGCTTGAAGAGGTTAGAGCATTAATTCAGGATTATGTAAGATACTGATGACTTTCTTTTCTTTTTCTCTCTTTTCACATTTTTATGTATTTGGCACAGGGTCTTACTACGCAGATTGGACTTGCGGTGATCCTCCTGTTTTCAGCTCCCTGGTGCTGGGATTACAGGCGTGGGCCACCATGCCCACTCATTAAAAGGCTCAGTGCACCCCGGGGGCAGGGCCGGAGTGGCCTGCAGGAACCTGGTCCCTGCCCTTGCCAAAGTAGGCGTTTAGTCCACTGAGCTACTTGTTGGCCCCTCGTGACTTTCTAAGCCAGTGTTCACTTTACCACAGGCCCTGCATTCTTTGTTTTCTTGGGGTCTTGAGCTAGGCACAGTTTCTCCAGTGCTACAGGTGTGCATTACATGTATTTATAAACATGTATAAATATCTGAAAAATTGCACATAGATATCTGCACAGATGTCTCTCAGGTAAATTATAGACTGAGCTTCTGAAAAAATTCCAATGGAACTTTTTTTTTTTTTGGTTCAGGGTCTCGCTTCAATAGAACTTTAAGATCAAAGCAGATGTGAAATTTTCTGATCTTTAAACAGACGTGAGCATCTCTGATGTTAAAGATTCCACAGAGCTCTACATTTTTAAACTTAATGCCTTAAAGAGACAGGTTAACCTTTAAATTGATTGTGATCCTATAAGGAACGGCATCTTCACTCTCCATGCAGCTGTGCAAAACACAGACCCGACAGCACTGCTGCGGTAGTGGAGCTATCAAAGTGTCCAGAAGACATTTACACCAATCTGTAATTTATGCACCAAAGCACGTCTCTGACAGGAGCTACTGCCTCGCTTAGCTTAATTTCAGTTAACTGTAAGTACCCAACAGTAATGCAGTTCCACTAAACAGCACCGTGATCTTCAGACTTAATCTAAATGAAGTTGTACATAAAGTCTTATCTAGAGTAGCAAACCATTATTTAAAGAAAAACTTAATTTGGTTGTACTAATTTTCAGTAAATATAAATGTCCTCTCTCTCTTTTTTTAAGGATTTATTTATTTATCTATTTTGGGTTGATGAGATAGTTCAGTGGACTAAGTGCTGGCATTGGTAAGCTCAGGTGCTGGGGTTCAATCCCCGGTCCCCCATGCTGGGCCAGCCCCAACCTCGGGGAGCACTGAGCTGGCAGTGGAGTCTGGGCATATGGTGCCTGCCTGTAATCCCAGCACAGAGAGGCCTGAAAACAGGAGAATCCCTATGAGTGCGAGCTGCGTAGTGAGACCTGTACCAAATACATAAATGAAAAAATAATTTAAGAAAAAAAGATTTATTTATTTATATATTTGGTGATACAGGTTCTGGCTTTGCAACTGAGACTTATACTGATCTTCCTATGTAGGCATGCCCGGTCCTGGGATTACAGGTGTGCGTAACCGTGCCCAGTTACAATGGCCACTACAGTGTGGGGCTGGCATGACACGCGGTACCAGGGATCAAACCCGGGTCCTTACACTTGCCAGGCAGGTGCTTAGACCACCAAGCTATCTCCTCATCCCAAATATAAATATTTTCCATACAAAAAAAGTAAAAGATGTGAAGAAAGCTAATCTACCATGAATGTGAGAGTGGTGGCGATCATTTAGAATTACAGGTGTTTCAATTATTTTTAAAATAGAAATTCACATGTTTAAAGAGTTGTTAGATATTGGAATGATCAAACAACTTCTCTATGATAATATATGGTAAGATCTGGACTTAGGAAAATTTATATAGGTTTAAAGGATTATTAACTCAATGGCTGTTCCTCAGGGGGGGGGGAAATCTGTGACTCTTAAAAGGCTATTAGTTTTCAGGACTTCTCTAACCCCTTGGTAGATAGATACTACAATCAATGCTAATAGATTGGGCTACTCTGGATATTTTCTGATGCTGAAAATGGAGTAAGTCGATTGCTGTGTAATCAATCATGATGGACCATCTGTTCTCATGTAGCCGAAGAGGACAAATCATAGAACACTTCTTCAGCTCGATGTTTCTCAATGGCCACTGCCACTTCACCTTACTTGCAGGAGGGAGGCTTCTCATCTACAGACGTCTATTATCTCATAGTTCAAGCGCCAAATACTTGTGTGGGTGGTAAAATTTTGACATGAAATAAATACAAATAATTTTCAAAGAGGTGCTGCCACCTGTTGGCTGCTCTTCCGTGACACATGCCGGTGTTGAAATGTTGCCTTGCGCAGGAGGAATGCGCAGGGAAAGACTAGGAAAATTTCAGAAAGCAACGGAATACACATGTCTGACAAAATAAACAAAAACGGGGAATATAAATGAAGGGCCATTTTGCAGTGAAATGTATTTTACAAAATAGCATAGATATGCAGCTACTTTCTCTTGTTCAATGAAAAGAAAGTTTTGAACTAATAGTGTGTAGACAAGATATCATGTCTGCGTCTTGTACTGTGATAACTACTACATAGAGAACAATATGCAATGTATTAATTATTATCACTGTCCTACTAACCTGTTTTGAAACTGTCTCATTGCTACTTCTTTTTCAATAAAATTATTTAAAAAAATAAAAGAAAGTTTCAGAAAAATAAGGAATTCCATTCCTTCTCTTATTTGGATGACTCCCACTGTTTCTTCTAGGTTCTCACAAAGATTCATTTACATGAGCCATGTTCCTCCAAAATGGCAATATAGGCGCAAAAAAGATCCATCTCGGAAGCGGAGAAATGCCCCAGGGCTTCCTGGGGTCAGGCCCGGGCAGGCTGTGTCCCCCACACGATGCGGACGAGGACTGCGCACGAGGGCAGCGTCCACTCGGACTCAATGCTCCGCTTCGTCATTACTCATCTCTCCTGCTCTCGAATACCCTTTCACTAGCCCCGCTCTCTAATCAGTCGGGGTCAAATCTCTCTTTACTGCTCTACTTGTAAGTTATTTAAGATTTCTTTCATATTCCTAGTGAATTCATTTGCTTTAGGGTTGAAAGCGCACACGACCCCTAAGGAAATAATTGACCAACTGTAGTTACTAAGATTTCTGTTGAATTGATAATTACAAGATTAGCTTCTATCATTTTTAACAACTCAGTGACCTTGACTGGAAATTGGCCATAGCTTTGAATCCAGTGATCATCTTCACTATTTATTCAAATATTTAAGGAATTAAAATACTAATCCTAATTTTCCAGGTTCTAACAATCACTTTAAAATTTGTCTTGCGGACTGTTCAGTAGAATTGTTAACAGCTACAGCGCTTCTTTCATCTCCTTTAAAATTATTCTGCACTCAAATTGATCACTTGAAAGTGAAAGACTTAAGAGTTCCCTAAATGAACCTGCAGCCTCACTCAGCTGCATCCAAAGGTGCCCAACTCGGAGGCCCTCGGCTGGGAGCACCAGCGTAACCAGGTTCCTCGCGTTCACCTCGACTGCCGGCGAGGGTCAGTGCAGGCGGAAGCGGAGCTCAGCGCGCCGAGAGGCTGCGGGCCAGGCTTTGGTGCCAGCAGCTGCGAGGGGCATCTTCACGTCCCAGGGCAGGGCCGGCATCCGGGCTTCCGCTTTCTCCCTCGCTTCTCTGCCCCCTCCGGCAGATGAAGGTGTGAAGCTCAGCCGTGAAGAGACTTTCAACAGAAACCCAAGCAAGTTCTGAGGCCAACAGCCCCTGCTGATGCCTGAGAAAGTGCGAATACACAGACTCCTCAGCCAGCTCGTCCTCCTGCCCAGCGCCCCATGCCTGCTTCGCAGCTCCCCAACACGGGGGCCAAAAGATCTTCTCCGAGGCAACTGCGGTGGGCAGCATCTCCGGCCTTCTCCTGCGATGTTACCGTCTGGCTTTGCTCTCCTCACCTCTGTCCTGTCCCCTGTTGCTTTCTTACTCTGCACTTGATCGCCGTCAGCACGCCCACTCTGCGTGGAGCTGCACTGAACACAGGTGAGCACAACCCCTGAGTGCCTTCCCACGGTGTCTCCTTACAGCCACACGACAGCACCGGGGATACGCGGCCAAGGCCACGCTTTCAGTGTGTTAATCTGCTGCTGTAAGGCAGGATGGAAAGCAGGCAGCGCGCGAGTGTGCATGTTGACCTCAGCACACTCAGGACGACGCCTGATCCAGAAGGGCAGGGCGGGCTCAGTGCCAGTGACGTCATGGTCACAACTGTCCCTCTGGCCACACATTCGCCTTCCATCCACGGTGATTCAAGCCATCCCATTTCACTGTCCAGTGTCTTTGTGGGATCTGTCTGGTTGGAGCTGTTCTCTAGGCCCATGATGCAGAAAGCAAGACTCACGCGGGGAAGAGCCACTGGTCATGCTGCATTTCATCAGAAAAGCCACTCCGGGAGTTTGGAGTTCACCTTCCGTGGTAGGAACGGAGGTGGAATACTGCACGTCTGCACGATGAATCTGGGAGACTCTGGGCTTGCCCTCATTACTGGCAGGAAAGCGAACTCAACCAGAGCAGGAGGCTCTCCTTGTGTACTGCATTCCAAAAGCCCTTGCCTAAGTAGGTTATTCTGAATTCCAAGTTCATAAGAAACAGTATTCTTATGGTCATTACTTGCAAGCTCTCCTAATAATACTGGTGCAGTACTCCAGGGCAGGCGCCATAAGGAGTGAGAGTGTGAGTGTGCTGAGGGCTCCAAAAGCTGGTGACAGGGGACATGGCCTGACAGTGAGTCTGCGACCCACACCTGGGAGGAGGAGGAGCAGTTATCCTGCATGGCCTCCTGAGGTTTTCTGACTGTTCTTCACTGCCCTGACGCATGGACCACACTGGGCTGGACTCTGTTGCTTCCCCCGCCCCCCCGCAAGGTTCCTTCCTTACAGTCGGAACGGTGCTCGCACTGAACATTATTAGCACCGTTCCCTTGTGTAGAGCAGGGTGGGGAACGCGCTTCCTCGACGTCTCACTTCTGGTGAGTTATTTATCTATTTTTGAAGCCTATCTTTTAACAACTAGGTTTTACTCCATAGAGCTGCAGACAATATCGAATGGCTTCTGACACAGGAAGTTGCGTCCATGGATTTGACCACTGCGCGCACGGCTGAACCAGCGCAAGGCCTAAATGTGATCTTTTGTTTAAATATATTTGATGATTCCTGATCATATTCCTCTCCTAACACCGTGGACACATTAAAATGCAGAGCCCATGAGATCAGGAGTCCTTTCTCTGACACTCAGAGTTCTTCAAATAGAGCAGCTAAATTTCTTGCTCTCAGATTATGGCTTTACAGAAGTTTCCAGCTGGAAAAGGCTCTGTAACTCCTGTATTGCCAATATCCTGAGCCACGAATGCCTTGAGGATCTAAGGAAATCGGGCCTGGTGCCGCAGGCCTGCATTCCAACGCTGGAGAGGCTGAAAGAGGAGGATCACTATGAGTCCAGGCTGCATAGCAAGACCCTGTACCAAATTCATAAAAGGAATTTTTTGGGGGGTGGGGGCTGGCCCAGGCTGCCTTAAGGGCGGGTCTGGTAAGGGGGGTGGAGGTGGGGATCGAACTGCGGCATCTTGCACCTGACTGCATTCACATAAGCAGACACCTAAACAACTGAGCTAACCGGCAGCCCTCAACCAAATACCTAAAAAGTATAATTACCCTAAAATGTACTAGGCTGAGGGTCACAAGTCACCCCAGCCTCTGGATTTGATGACATCAAAGGAGGCAAACATCTTCAATCCCACAGAACTCCCAGCACTGTGGACTCTCACAGTAGATCCTAAAGGTGACAGGACCAGAGGCAACAACCACTTATGTTTAAAAATGGACCAATGTACACACTTGGTTTTATTTTCGTGCACTTGATTTCAATGTGAGAGGGTTAAGGCTTCTGTTTTGTAACAACGTTTGCTGCCAAATACCTTTTTCTATTTCACAGTAATAAGAAGGCATTCATACTCCATGTTTCTAAACTGGCTGATGTTTAATAGGTGCCCTCATTGAGTTTATTAAACTATCTATGCTATGTGTGCAATATTAGACTTTTTACAAAATTTGATCTCAATTTGAGTGTGGGTCCCAGACTCACTGTCAGGCCATGTCACCCTGTCACCAGCTTGTGGAGCCCTCAGCACACTCACACTCTCACTCCTTATGGTGCCTGCCCTGGAGTACTGCACCAGCATTATTAGGAGAACTTGCAATTAATGACCATAAGAATACTGTTTCTTATTAGTGAGATAACTAACAGGACGCTAATAAAGAAAATCAAAGTGTTGCAATGTTTGTTACATTAAAATCATTTTTTTTTTTTTTTGGCTCCGAATGCCTTCAGGCAGGTTTGGCTGGCTGGAGTTGTGGGGATCGCACCCCAGCAACCTGAGCCTGACTGCTTTCTTGAAGCAGCCACTTAAAGAGCTGAGCTAAGGGGCAGACCCCCTAAAATCTTTTAATAATGGTGCTAGGAATATAGTTTATTTCTCTTCTACCTAACAATTATATATTTCAATATAGAAAAGTATAGTATATTTCAGAATTTAAAATAGGTATTTTCTGGAAAAATTGACACAATAAAACAATACTGTGGCTGGGGAGATAGCTCAGTAGTCTAAGCGCCTGCCTGGTGAGTGCAAGGACCCAGGTTCAATCCTTGCTACCACATACTGCACTGGTCTGGGAAACCCCAGACACGCTACTCTTACCACTGAAACCAGGCATGGTGTACACACCTGTAATCCCAGCACTGGGGAGGCTGAGGCAGTAGGAATCCAAGCTGCACAGCAAGACCCTATACAAAATAAATAAAAACAAATCAAAGAATTTTTTTTAAAGCAATGTTAGGGCTGACCAAATAGCTCAGTGGATTAAAGTACCTGCAAGCAGGCACAGGGCCTGGGGGTTCGATCCCCGGGCCTGCCAGGCCAGCCCTGCTCCCAGAGCATGCTAAGACATCAATTGAGACTGAGCATGGTGGTGCACGCCTGTAATCCCAGCACTTGGGAGAATGTAAACAGGCAGATCTCTACGAGTCCAATCTAGTAGTGAGACCCTGAGCACCCTGTTGAGCCTTCCCTAAATACAAAAAGAAAGCAATATTGCAACACAATAGGGAGGCAATACATCTTAACACTCCTTCTTAGGGAGGGTAGTAAACTAGTTTAAAAATTTATATATTTCAAAACCTTTATTCATGCATGTCTTTTATCATGAAGACAACATTTACATTTTGAGATATTCCCTCTTCCTGGACCCATCTGACACCTGAAGAACTTGAGTTAACATTTGAAGATCACATGTGTTTACGGTTACACAGCTAAGGAGAGAGAGAGTCGAGATGCAGTTAAAGCCACTTTTCTCTCTGCATCTCCGTATGCTCAGGAAGCAGCAGGCAAAACAGCATCATATTATTGAGACTTATTTTCTCAATAAACATCATTAAAAATCGGAGCTACAGTTGAGGACAAAAAGTTGAGTTGTGCCTTTCAATGTATGTGTATTTATATTTCTATCAAAATCATAATATGTTAGAATATGCAACGTGTAGGAACAAAATTGAAGATCTAAGGAAATCAATGAAATATCTACAGAAAATATTTTCAGTCAGAACTCAGTAAATATCTTCAAGGAGCTTGGCTGTCCCAGGAAGCCTACTTAAGGATACCTTACAAACTCTACGGCCTGAGGATAGAAGCGTGGATCTTGTCCATGTTCTAAGTGAGAATCTTTTTTCCTCCCTGTCCATCCAAGTCTGTGCTACTCTGCAGGTAGTGGCTTTTGAAAGCTTCGCAAGGCCAAATATCCGCAGGACTCCTATTTGTCAATCTGCATCTGACTTATTTTGAACACATATAAAGAATGGAGGACAAAGTTTACTGAACTTAGGTGTAGCTGTCACACAGAGCTAACAGTTGTTAACATTCTGGCATCTATCTACCCTCTCTTACTCCTCTGACAAAGGATTTTAAAACAGATCTAAGGCATATCACTACCTCATCTGCAGACGCTGCAGTGTGCATCCCAGGATGGGAGGGATAGGCCATTATCCCCAATTAATTAGATATTCCCAGGCTGACTTGTAGAAATCCTTTCAGGCATCTAATTCAAAATTCATGTTTTAAAATTAGTTTGTTTGGATTACAATTTAAAAAACCCTGCATGTTTTATTTTGTTGGCTTTATCTATGAAGTCTCTTTTATAGTCTTTGGGTTCTCCTTTTCCAGACTTGTTTTATTATTAATTTTTTTCTTGAAGATTCTCCAACACTGTAGGTTTAGCTAATTATAGCCTTGAGCGATCCTCTAATTTGCTCCTCTAGCCAACGTATGCCCTAACATCTGGCAGCGAGACGTAGGTGATCTTTATTGCTCTTGCTCCATTCCATTTCATCTCAAATGGGAACAAGAGTCTCTGGGGGGGTCTCACGGAGTGCAAGATCAGTGCAGGACACGTTTCCACCTTTCTGTCTGAACCTCCCTCATCTCTCCTAGTGATATGAGCCATTCCAGAGGCTTCTTTCCATGCTGAACACCTCTTCCCTCTGCATATGCTTCTACTCTGAAGCGAGAGATTGGCTATAAAAGAATATGCTCCAGGTCTTGAGGTGCATCCCATGCATAGAATCAACTAGCACAATCCTAACACACAGTAAGTTCTCAGACTTTAAGCTGAATCGAAATCAGTTTCATTTCTCACTCATAATAACTGTCAATCTGTTATTAAATAAACATTCTTATGGCTTGAGATACACAAAATCCCTCATAATACATCAGAATTTAAAACAATCTGTGCTCTGCTTTGTCAGTGAAATAAGAATGCCTCTTGCCTTTCATTGTTGAAGATAGTATCAGGCTCCGATATGGGATTTAGTCCTTATCTCATATCCAAAAGTGATAATCAAAACATATACTCAACAGTAACAAATTAGGCAGTCAAAAGGCTGAAGACTCAGAATTCATCTTAGGAAGGTAAAATAAGTACATTAGTTAATTTACACCTTATGGCTGCAGGAGAAATGAATACTCCTCACAGTCATCACCAGCCATTAGCCCACTGACCAGTTCATCTCTTCAATGACTGCCTACTTCAAAATACATACTTAACACCTGGCTATGAAGTAAGCAGTGCTACGTGGATCTCCCATAATGAGAAACTTGGCAGAGCATAAACAGAATTGATTTTTTTTTCTGGTATTCTCTCAGGTAGAGTCACAATCTATTCCTCAACAAAACTAAGAAATATCATAATTACCAAAATAGACCAAATCTAAGGCACACTGCTCTCAGGCTTGCCTTTGGCATATCGTAGCACAATGCACATCAGCACCTTGTAATTTATAGGTAAGCCAACAATGCCTTATTGATCTTTTTCATTGAATTCTTTTATTATTCCACTTTTTGAGCTTCTCGAGAATATCACAGAATTCCTGGAAAATAGACTGCTCTAGTGGAGACCCTTGAAGATGACAAGGATCATCTGGTCATTTGTCCTTTCTCCCAGTAACTCATTGGTACAACACAGTTACAGTTCAGCTAATACCAGAGAAAAAGCTGAAAAGGCACAGCCCTTGCCACCCATAGAGTTATTTATTTATGTTTTTACTCTCTTAACCCTGGGAGCTAAAGGTAGGTCCCAAATTTCATGCACCCCCAAACAAGGCAGGGTGCATTTATATTTCTAGACTGATGGTCTTCACACAAGACCCATCTTGCCCAGCAGAAGTGACAGTCGCACTTTGAACTGCATTTTCAGAGTCTCTACATCTATGGTCAACTGAGAAACTCCATAGTGGGAAGAGACTAAGGAGTTTCCCGGTTGACCAATGACCATCCAAGCTTGACAGAAGGAGAGGCCCCTGAAGCACTGCCTCTGACCTCAGAGAAGTCTTCACAGCACAAGGTGAAGCCACCTTCAGAGGCCTAACTCAACTCAATGGATATCTGTTGCCTTGGACCAGGTGCTTGTGTCACCCAGAAATTTTGCTTTTTTAGAAGTTCCTTTCAGAACGACGTATGTAAGCATCATATTGTCTCCCCAGTGTAAGACCCGGAAAGAATGAATAAAGTCTGAAAGGCACAATAGTCATAGGAAAAGGGAAAGAAACTGAGCATAAGGAATAAACAATTGAGATGAGGGAAGGAGAAAAGATAGGAAAATAAACAAAAGGGAAAATCATGAAGTATACGTAAGGGATAGCTAAAAGGATTGTACTACTAATTTCTATCAGGCTTATAAAGGTAGTAATTGATGTTTACAATTATTATTTTGACCAATTTTATATGTTTATATCTGTAATCTGAACAACTACACTGAAGATAGCAATGTACAATATAATAACTACCATTGAATACCTTTCTTCTTATTTTTGTTTTTTTCTGTTTTTTGTTGTTTGTTTGTTTTTTAAAATGTGTGTCCTTTCTAACATCTTATCTATTATTTTTATATTCTTTAAAAGAAACAAAAAAGAAAATAATTTGATGATGACAACATGCAATATAACAACCATTGTTAAATTCCTGTTCTTATTTCAAAATTCTTATAACACTTTCATTGTCTTATGGGGCTTTTTTTTGTCTTTGTTCTTGTTATTTGTTTTTGTATTATTCCTCTTTAAAAAAAATCCTTAAATTGAATTTTATTTTATTTATTTTTTAAATAGAATTTTAATGTTATTTCAACGCGGGCCTCCAGGAAGTTTCTAGATCAAGCAGCAGAATCCTCATGAATAAGATGTGTGGCCTTATACAAAGAGGATGGGCTTACCTAGCCCTCTTGGCCATGAGAGGACCCGAAGAAGTCAGCTCTCCATAAACCAGGAAGAGAGTCTACAACGAGCCTGACACTACCTGATCTCATGCTTCTAATCTCCACACTTCATTTTATTTCATTTTTATGTACTTGGTACAGGGCCTCATTACACCATTTGGACTCGTAGTGATCCTCCTGTTTTCAGGCTCCCCAGCGCTGGGATTACAGGTGTGCACCAACACGTCTAGACTCTGTCACTGGCTCAGCACTCCCTGGGCACGGGGCTGGTGCAGCAGGTGGGACCAGGGCTCGAACGCTGGACCCTGCACTTGCCAAAGAAGGTGCCTACTCTGCTGAGCTGCACTGGGGATTTATCTAGGTACTATATGCACAATAATGAACAAACTGATAAGTTTTTCTAGGAAACTCAAAGAAGATAGTGAGGAAACAGAATTCTTCGTCACTCATAATGTGTGACTAGGTCTACGTGATGTCTGGGCCGGGTTGAGAGATGGCAGCCTGCTCAAGAGACTGAACCCCAACCATACTGACTGCGATGGAAGCAGCGAGAAACTGCTCTGCTTCTTCTGTGGATCACGTAGCAGTAAAACCCTACAGAAATACAGTGAGAGCCTCTTGTCCCCGCTTCCACATCCTCCACCCCACCCATTTGCATCATCAGCACCATCTATCTCGAGGCCCTTAGCAGTCCAGAGCCCTTCCCTATTTACATCTACTATCTTAGCCCAGAGACCCCATTCTTCCACTAATACGTACATTTTTCTAGGGCTTCCCATGTCCTCTTTTCTAGCCCACCTTCCAACTTTACCCATCTTAAAGCCTTTCCACTGTCTTCTCTCCTATCAGGTCTTGGAAAAGGGAAGAGGGAAACTCTCAAGATCAACAGGGTTTCCTGAAGATGTCATCAGAGAAGTGAGAACCTTGAAATACAGGTAGAGATGCACAATCAAAAATCATGGTCTACACATGCTGTGCCAGCCCCATCACTGGGCATGCTGAGCCGGCTACCAAACCCAGGCATAGTGGCGCATGCCTTTAATCCCAGTGCTGGGGAGGCTGAAGAAGAAGGATCACTATGAGTCTGAGCTGCATAGTGAGAACCTATACCAAATACATAAAAAAAAAAATCAAGGTCTAGTGCATTTTACATGATGGGAATGCAACAAGTAGAATTCTGGAAATGTGAATTTATGCATAAGGCTATACCTTGTGTTTTGCCACCACTCATGTGCTCCGGTGAATGTTTTCATTGTGTTCACTGTTAGCACATGGAAATTTAAGCGACATATAGATAATTATATTCATATATGTGAAAAAATCCCAAAATTACAGTATTGAAGCATTCTGATTTCAGAGGGCTCAGCTTACATCTGTCCCTTCAGTATCTTTATGCCATCTGTCCCTTCAGCCATTTCACTGGGGCAGCTGCAGACACATCTGCCAAGCAGGAGGGACAAAGCTCATCCCAGATTCCTCACTGTGAATTGTCTAGACAAAATGATGCTCTATAGTCATGTTTAAATGGGTTTAAAGTCTTAGATTCAGGCCGGCATGATAGCTCAGTGGACTAAAATGCCTGCTTAGGCAGAGTGCAGTGGCCAGGGTTCGATCCCCAGAATACTGTGTCGGCCCCACCGTCAGTGTGCACTGAGATGTTGATTGAGACTGGGTGCAGCGGTGTGCGACTGTAATCCCAGCGCTTGGGAGGCTGAAAACAAGAGAATCACTACAAGTCCAATCTACATAGTGAGACCCTGTAGACCCTGTCCCAAATACAGAAAAAAGTCTTAGTTTCTTTTCATAGGCTGCTGCAAAAAAACCAAACTATGACTCTAAACTCTAATTTCTTCTAGACTATGATATTTAGCTTGAGGATCCTGTCCTCAATTAAAGATCTACTGTTTATGTATAGTAGTCATTTTGTTTTTGCAGGGACAAAATACCCCCCCTGTGAAGGGGGACGGGCCCATTTTGGATCATGATCGTGGTCCCTGGCTGGCTGCTTCTGGGGCAAGGACAGGGTGAGAAGGGCACAGTGGAGGGAAATGGCTCCTTCCTGGCAGCCGAAGAGCAGAGAGAAAAGGAGAGGGCAGGCACAATTCTCTTCTCAGTCACATCCTAGTGGTGCCCTCCAACCAGGCCTCTCCTCCTTAAAGCACAGTCAGCGTAGAACCCACCTACAGATGGGCACAACACCCCATGAACCCTTCCCCTTCCCAAACACCCGCCTTTGAACATAAAACATTTCAGGGACATTTTCAATTTAACAGGACACTGCTTTGATTTTTCATAGGTAAAGATTTTGCTTTTAGCTTTCCTTTCTAACCAGTTTAACAAGATCTCAACCCTGTATTCATCTTGCTTCAAGCAAGCAAGCAAGCAACCAACCAAGGAATCAACCTACCCGTGCATGCTACACCATTTCTAGGGATCCAAATGGAACAACGATACTGCTTGTTTTCAAAAACAGCAATTTTCCACAGACTTATTAACTTTACTATAATAGTACAAGCACATGTGTGCATGTGCATGTGCATACACACACACATGCATGTGTGCACACATGTATACACAATTCACACAAACTGACAACTCCAAGAGCATAATGAACTCTTCAGTTAGACCAAGCATCACCTGCTTTCCCTAAACATTTCTATCCAAGCTATATCTTTCCCAAGGCCTTTGCATATCTTGTGGTGGGTGATATTTTATGTAACAAATAAGGTTACTGAATGAAATAGGAGGCAGAATATCTACACTGAAGCATTATCTTCTTATATCTTCTTTTCCTACTTCTGGGTTTGGAAGAAGGAACAAGACATGGAGCTGCACAAAGTGGAAATAATTTCCAGTGAAAAAACTCTTCACGTATTATATGAAATCAAGACTTCTATTTAGATGGGTTTACTGTTACCTCATTCAGAAAGATAATTGTCAAAGCACAAAAGACACAAATGAGGTTGCAAAAGAATTATTTACAATCAGCATTTTCTGGAAATGAAACTAAGGTTTTGGTGACCATTTGCAACCTTTCCATGACAACAGAAGAATGACAGAAGAGCAGATGGAAGACTTGCTTCTCTGCCCATGCCTAGCCCACAGGGCAGTGCCAACCCCACTCCTTGGAGGAAACTGGGGCCAGGCCTGATAAGGAGGAGGAGGAGGATGCCTCAGGCTTCTGCAAATTACTGATCACTATGCAGCACAGGAGCAAAATAACTTCTGCAACTAAAATGTCCAGTTCTTTTAAGCACCCAAATGCCAAGACAAATCTAAAATTTCACTGTGTCTCTGCTCCACTCATGGAACACTTCAGCTGAGATGAGGTGACACTGTCACAAAGATTAGGTATAATTGATTTCTGATCAATTTTCGGTCTGGCAATTCTTTTCTCTCATGCCAAGTGTTGTAGTTGTGTGTAGGTGTCCTGCAAAAGCCTCATGCAGTCATGAGGTGACTTCTGGAGTTTGTGATTGATTACTGTGCTTGTGGATGCTGCACCTGCCCTTGGGCAATCAAGTTGCATTACAATGTAAGGAGGGAAGAGAGGCTGGCTAGCTGCCGGAGCTGCTGCCCCTCCCTTTGCTCTCTGCACTTTGCCACCGACATGAACTGCTGCTCTGCCCTGGAGCCAGCTGAGTGTGGACTGAAACCTCCACTAACTGTGAGCTAAACAAACCTTTCCTTCCTTCACTGTGAGTGTAGGGCATTTGTCCCATCAACAATAGAAAAGTAACTGATACACCAAGCCTGCTGCTGCCAGAGCTTCCCAGTCCTCCAGCATCAGGGTGGCTGAGGAGGGGAGAGCCTCACCTTGGCTTTCACACTGTCTGGTGTTGAGGACTGACTGGTGGGGTTGGCTCCTTCCCCTGCGGGGTGCAGTCTCCAGTTTCCTTGCGACCTCTGCTGGCAATATCTGAAAACCACCCCGCACGTAACACCCAGATGGTGCCTCTTTGCTCTACCTCCCAAGACTCACCCAGCAGTTAGTACCTGTTAGCAGTCCCGCAGCCCCCGACCTCCTATCCTTGGCAGGTCTCTTGAGCAGAGCTCCTTTTTGAAAGTGTGTGGAAGGCTCACAGGGCAGAGTCCACACCCTTGTCTCTTGCTGTCCCCATCTCTCTCTTCTCTTTTGCCGTGAGATGCATCCCTCCCTATTCTCTTACATTTTATTTTAAGACAGGGTCTTGCTAAAGGGTTATGTTACACAAGCAGGGTTTCCACTTGCAGTCTTCCTGACTCAGCCTCCCAGAGTGCTGGAGACACGATCATGTGCCACCACGCCCTGCTCTTCTCTGGCCTACTTTTCTACTCTGTGGTCCAAAGAGCCAGCTTTTTTCTCCCTCTGCTGCTACGGCCAAGTTACACCAGGCTGCTGCCTGGAGAATGATGCAGGCTTGAGTCAGGGTATAATCTGGAGAAATACTGTCGTGAAAAGAACTGACCCTTCCATGAAAACTCGGTCAAAGGCAACATCAAAAATTGTTGAGCTACGAACAAAGAGTAAAATGGTGAAAGATGGAAAGAATCATTCAAGAATACTTGTGTTTTCAACCTGCTACTCAAACTTCACATTTCTCTTTGAAAAGAAACACCAAATTGGGTGGTGGCAGCCATACTGCAGGTTAACTTTTTACTCTGGACAGATTACGAGGAAACCTTCACTGAGCACATAAAACAGGGGCACACCTCCACCCCTATCCCAGCAGAAAGCTGGTAAATAAATCCACATATGTGTGGCTTGTGTTCAAAAAGACTGTGCTGATTCAGCCAACATACCACATTTACGATTTTCTCTATTAACTTTTTGCATTGACTGACCATCTCACCTACCCACTATTTCTGACCTTATAAAAATAAATGCTTCTATTGTGTCTGTCATACTATCTCCTCCCTTCAGTTTGTAGAATTAAAAGCTAAAGAGAAAAGTAAAAAACTTTGAGTCACAACACAGGGACCAAAAAAATAATCTCTTCTCTTACATTTGCTTTTTTTTCTTTTTCTTTCCTCTTCTTTTTTTTTTTTT
>NDGN011556945.1:0-10476 GCA_002564285.1 Tympanoctomys barrerae | reverse complement strand
TCTCTCTCTCTCTCTCTCTCTCTCTCTCTCTCTCTCTCTCTCTTTCTCAGGGGTGGTTCGGTGGTCAGAACTCTCATGGCTGCAGACTGAGCATCCCCTGGACAGCCAAACACAAGTCATGGGCAGTGCTATGACCAGGGGTCAGATCTACAACTCATGGCTCATTGCATACACTCATTTGCAGGACACAGTCAGAAACCAAGCTTGTCCTCTAATCTCTAATCCTCCAGGCACATCTCTTCTCTGGCTTCTAAAGAGAAAGTTAAGCTTTCATTTCTTTGTTTCATATTTGTTTTATTTCTCCTGGAAAGTAAATATATAGCACCAGATGTATAACTTGGGGCAGGTATTTTATTCTTGCTATATGCTCCACACCATGAAAAGGCCTTAGCTTTCAAACCCACAGGAGCTACAGACCATGAAATAATGGTGTGGACATTAGCTGAAGGGAGTAATATAAAAAAGCCCCACACCCACCAGCTGTCAGAGCATCACTGTCACTCCATCCCCTGCTCTACTGATCATCTTCTCTTCCTCCATGGTGCTTCTTCACTTTTCCCATCTCCCCCCAACCCCCCGTGACCTCCTCCTTTCCTTCTCTTGCCTCCAAATCTTCACAGAATGTTCCCTGCACCATGTCCTACAAACAGGACACCTGCAAGCCAGAGCCCAGCCTAGTCATAATCCAATCTTAGATCCCTCCTCCTACCAAAGAAACAAAGGAAAGAGTGTGTGCAGAGGTGGAGAATCCTGTAAAAGAAAGGTAAGTCTAATGGAAGAATGCAGCAAGAACTTCTATATTAATAGTGAATGATAAAGTGATGACTATTCTCAAAAATCATATGAAAGCAAAATGCCAGGGTTGTCCCTGGCACCACTTGTTCCACGGGCCCTGCCCCTGGACACACTGAGCTGGCAACCAAGTCTAGGTGTGGTGATGCACACCTGCAACCCCAACACTGGGGAGGCTGAAAACAAGAGAATCACTATGAGCCTGTACCTAATACATAAAAAATCAAAATATATAAATAAATAGTGCTCATTTGAAATGTTTAATAGAAACTCCATAAAGGAAGACGTTAGCCCATTGCGAGAAAACTCATAATGACAAAGAAGCTCACCTGAACTAGAAATGTGATAGTAGCAGCTGATATGGTACATGTGACAGTTAATGTAAGCAGGAAGACTGCAGCCATCTGAGGCAAGGCTCAGATGCCTACATGCTATGCCCTGCCTGAGTGCAGCACCCACATGCTCAGCTCTCTGTCTTAAAGGATGGGATGGGCTCAGCTTCAGGATGTTCCCGGATTAACTCAAGCTCAGCCATGTGACCTTGGATGTGGAAATCAGAGGCAGACCCAGCAGCGTGGAGTAGAGGGTAACATGGGGCCGAGCTGATGGAACGCTGGCATAAAGCCAAAGAATGCCCAACCTGAGCTAAAAACCAGGAAGAGGCCTGGCCGCTGTGTGGTACAGAGTGGAGGGCAATATCTAAATACCTGTTGGAAATGCAGCAAGGGTGGGGCAAGCAGAGGCTTCAGCTCTACTGTTCCTTATAAGTGACATACTATTCCTTTGTCTATCTGCCCTTCACTCTGCACCTTAGGAGGACTCTCAGCCCCTTCAGCCTCCTGTGTCAGGATCATTAGCTCACCAGAATTATGTGAGTGATTTCTGATGAGTCACTTAACTACCCCACAAAAGAATTTAACTAAATTTCATTGCAATATCAGGGCTTCAACCTAATATTACATACCAGCATCAGAAGAAAGTGGAGTATTTACTGCTGCTGTTTCATGCCTAACTTGATAACCATGTTTTCCATGTACAAGAGTGAACACAAGGTCTGGCTTCCCCTCAGCCACGTATGGCCCCTATGGCTCCTCTTCCCCATTTCGCTAGCCTCCTAGGAATATTGTGCAGCTGGCTAGAAGCTCTTGCAGGCCGTGTCATCTCCTGGCATTCAGCTCCCTGGAGTGGAGTGGCACCAGGTCCTAAGGACAGCTCACCACAGGAGTGCTGTGGACCCTGAGGAGCAGCTTGGCCTTGGGAAATAGGCTTGGAACCAGAGGGCCTGCCCCACATCACACCCTTGTCTCACAGTGTGCCCTTTCCCTTCCTGTGGCCCTTCCTTCCCCATGAAAAGTGCTGAAGCCTTGACCATAAACCAGGGCCGAGTGTGTGTGAGGGAGATGAGGAGGAGTAGAAACGGGGAGAGGGACAAACAGAAGGAGGTCTGAACAGCCTTTGGGTAGCAAATACTGAATTCTTCTACCTGCATCACAGTGTTCCATTTCATTTGGCCGTGAAGGAAGCAAGGATACCCCGGGAGGACACTGCAAACCACTCTTCCTCTTCGCACGTCCTTTAAGCTAAAGAGCCTGTGCTGTCTTGCAGAGCCCTGCTATGTCAAGTTAGCAGGGTCCTGGGGGCTGGGACTCTGAACTGCAAAGGCTTTGAGGATAACAAGACCCAGCAAGGACAGGAGACTTTTATAGTCACAGTGGATACAAGGTTTGGAACCCAGGCCTGCAAGACCAAAACAGCCACCTCCTGCCAGACTGATGCCCTCTGCTCCCATCCAGTATCCTGGGGAGCTGAGACATTTAAACTCCAGATGATCATCCTGTGCAGGTGCAGAGGAGAGTGTGCGAGTACAGGCCCATCAGGTCACAGGGCAGCAGAGTCCACAGCATGCACCTTGGCTCGCCAGCTCTGCCCTAACCACACCAGTACGCTCATGCGCTTCCCCTCCCTCCTTTCCAGGGCACTCTTGAGGGGCGTAGCAGCAGATCCTCATCAGACGGCAAAAGCGCCAGAGCTAAGGGGCTTCCTAGGGGAGTACTAGCTCCCCAGCTGGTGACCAGGTGGCACAGGCAGACCCAAGCCAACACCAAGCATCCTACCCAGAGTCCCACATGACAGCCAGGGCCGCCCTGCTGGCCTCCTGTTGCTCCGCTGCAGGTGAACTGAAAATGACTTTTGCATTCTTGAAATGGACAGAAAAGTGAAGAAAGCAGCGTTTCAAGACAAATGAAAATTACAGGAGACTCAGATCCAGCTCCGTGGTCAGAGCTGTCCAGGTAGGTGCTGTTTCTGCGCTTCTCCACTTGAGCTACTCCAATGCAGACCACCTGATCCACAAAATCCAAACTCCTTCATGGCTGGCCCCACACACAAGAGTGGGCTGGCCCTGCGCCTACCTACTGCCCTCTGCCGTGAATACGTTCAGACTTCAGGGTCAGACTACTGAAGGGATTTTATGAACGTCAGCCTAAAATTCATAGTCTGAACTGCCCCCCCAAATAAAAACAGGTTATGATGTAAAGCTTGCTAAAACTAGCCTAGCCACCAGCTGCATAGGTGACACTAGGTGAGGTGGGGTGGACACAGACCTGGCCCTCCCCAAGACAGCCTTTTATACAAGGCTACGGGAACTTCCTGACACCAGTGAACAGAGAGCAAATGTATCAGACAACAAATAGGGAAGTTTCATTAGCTGTTTATAACCTGTATTTTTTTCTAAATTGCTGGAGTTAGCATAAAAGAGACGTGTCATATTGATGTGAAGGCTCCCAGTTAGGATTATGAATTCTGTGACAGCACAATTGCCTTGATATCAATATGTTTTTTCATGAATTGCAAAGAAAAGCAGGTGTATAAAAATAAAACTCACATAAAATATAAATTATCATTGTGCGAGTTAATTCTATACCCTCAGGATACAATAGCTCACGCACTTTATATTTGCAAAAATGTTTGTGAGTTACTTTTCGAGGTTTATTTATTTATTTCTATTTATTTATCATTTCTTTTGCTTGCTGAGAGATCTCTGAGATAGACATCTTATTTTCATAACTGTCCCTGGGGACAACAGCTATAAACTGTTTCTGTAGTAACCTTGATGTCCCAGATAATGGGATGCGGAGCATGTCACCCGGATTGCACACCACATGCATAGTCTTCTCTCTGGAAGAGCTTAAAGAGATAAAAGAAAGCACACATTGTCCTTACCCAGTGAGTGTCTTCAAAATGGGATAAATACACCCAAGCAGAGTGTGATGATTTTGGAGAAGCTTACCTGACTCCACAGAGGCAGGGTTGCCTGCCTGCTCCCTTAATCAGAGATGTCTTCATTTTTTTCAGACTTCTCCATTTCTACTTTTGAGGTCATTTTCCATTTGGTCTGCATGGAAATGAGGCATCAGTGTACACCTCATCAGTGGGGAGAGGGTTCTGTTGTACCCCAAAGGAATTTAAGTCTCTAAAAGGTTCCTGCCTAATCCTCTCCCAACACATGCTGAGCACAGACCTCTGCGGAGTCAGAGCTTCCCAGCGACAGCACCCAGCCATCAAACTCTTACCCAGAGAGGAAGTTCAGGCAGGGCTGGGAGGCCCTTGAAACAGATACATGGGAGGTTTCAGTCTAGCACTGGGAGGAAGCTGCCAACAGCACCCTGGCAGGTACACCAAGCCTCCACGGCACTCCAGGCCCCCCACGTGCGGAGCCTGCTCTCCTTGCCCCAGCTCAGCACTTCTGTCTCACACTCCGGGCATGGCGAGAGTGTTGCTGCCTCTGCTTCTCTAGGAGCCACGTACAGAAAGGGGGTTGCCTTTCCCCACCTCGCGCCATCAGTTGGAGCTTCCCACATCAGCGAGTAATTATGTCTCCTCCTGCATCCCAACCCCAGCCCACAGGGTACTTGAGGAAAATGCAGGGCTTTGGCATCTTAGCCCAGCAGGATGTGTTCCCAGCCCACACAACATAGCTAGAGCTGCCCTGGGCTAGTGGAAAGCTGCAGAAAACTACGCCCAAGGGTTCTGCCCTCTTCACAACTAATTTCTACCACCTTACATCTGCCTTCTGCAACATGTTATGCCATGACTGGATAGCTTTTAGAACCAAGCTCAAAGCAAGAACATGTGTGATTCTTATCAGCCCCTTATCCTCAGTTGGGGCCTCCTTGGCACTGTTGGACCAAGGGCCTGGATCTTGCTCATGGAACACAGGTCATATTTTGTATATCCATGTACTGGTAGTGACTATCTTGTGTGATCCACAGCTCTCTGCTTTGCAGTCGCCTAATGGAAAGGATCTGGGCAGACTACTCAGAGGTGGCCCCACATTAAAGACAGGCACCATGTGATATATGATCCAAGGAGTCGGGACTCCTGGATTATCACATGTAGGGAAGACACAAATTGCCAGACACCCAACAAGGTCTCTAAGAAAGACATTTGCCTGATGATCTGCATCACTAAGATTAGGGAGGTGACTCTGTAGCAGTTGATATGAGGAGCCCTAACAGTGGACAAGCACTATATCATGCTCCCTAGAAACCATGCTATATTTTTCAGAAACAAATAAACCTATACCCTCCTTCCATTGCTACTCCCAAATCAAGACAGAACAAAATTTCTATTACCCCTCAAGTAACCCGGAAGTACAACCAGGACTGACTTTCTCAGCAGCATGGTGATAAGACAGTATGACTTACAGTTTACTTAATTGAGTCTTCTCTCAATATTACATCCTAAGAGGCCAGGGAGATGGCTCAGTAGGATAAGCACTTGACTGGCAAACGCAAGGATCTGAGTTCAATCCCCGGTTCTGCTAGGAAAAAAAAAATACATCCTAAGCTTGGCACAGAAATAAAAATGTGTGGAAAAGCCTTCCCAACATGTCCTGGCCCCTTTTCCTGATCACCTGATGACACAGATCATACCCCCTTTGTGCTGCACAATGGCTATCGTGTGGCATTAAGCAGAGCTCCTTAGCAATAGAAATATGGTTTCTGCACCCCACAGCATCTAGCATTGTGCCTCGGTGCTTGTAAATATTTAATTAGCCCATACAATATCAATTCTGCTAGGATATACTATTCATCAGTCTTTTTATTGGGAGTTCATTTCTTAATTATATTGATCACTCATATCATGTGAACCATAATTGGTTCTTTTCTCCTGACCATATATTTTTAATGAAGGCCTCTTGACCTCTTTGTAACTGCATAGTGAAGGCGAAGTGTATCACTCACCTTGTAATGTTTGCTGCCTTTTCTTCCTTTGAATATTGTAAATGCCAACACAGGTGTTAGGGGAAATATTGGATTTAAAAAATTTTTTTTGAATATTTGCTTTGTAACATGAAAACTTTCTTGACAATCAGGGTACTAACAGCATCATGGTTGTCCAGTCAGGGCCCTGAAGCCCTGAGCAGTGTACAGTCTCTAGGGAGTTGCAGGCTGGCCTGTCAAGCTCCACTTTGGGGACCAGCATATTTGCTTGTAACTGCCCTACCTACCTTCTCAGACCCCAGTCTCACACAAAGCATGACTCATGACTCAAGCTGCAGGAAGCCCTTCCAGAATCTGCCTCTCAAAGCCATAGCTTTTCTCTTTTGACCCTTCCTCTAGTGTACTTCAGAAAAGGACGGGGATCACAATGAGCCCTACCTCTTCACTAGAATCTTCGCTGCAAGGGCACTCACCCTGAGACTTTGGAGACTATCTAGTTCCCAGACTGGCTCTATGCCAAGGCTACACCCACTCTTCCCCAAATCAACCCTCACCTGTCCCATGGAGGAGTGCACTCTGGGTCTGCTTGTCCCTCCAAGAACCAGGTGACCATTGCCAGCTTCTCTGGAGCTCTTGGTGAGGACACGCGACTGGCCTCCTCAGGCTCCCTGTCCCAAAGTATGCTTTCTCAGTGACCTCAGCCCTTCCATGTACACCACTGGCATCTCAGGAAAAGTCTATCCCGCCTGAAGCCCCAGAAGTTACATTCTCACTTCTCATCCCAGCCAAAGCAGGCAACCAGTCACTACCATGGCTATTGTGGCTTCAATGTTTGAGTCTCCACCAAACAAGCATATTGAAACCCAACTGCCCAGTTGAGGGTACTAGGAAGTAGTACTTTTGAGAAGTGATTAGGTCTTAAGAGTGGAGCCCTTCAGATGAGATTAGTGTTCCTGTCAAGGATGGTTCCAAACAATGCTTCATGGTGAGAACACCAGCATCTCTGTATAAGGAAGCAGACCCTCACCAGACTCGAAACTCCTGAGCATGGATTTCTATGAAGCATATTTCTGCTGTCTCAAGCTACCCAGTTTATAGCAACGTTTATAGCAGCTGAAACTGACTAGGGTACAAGAGAGGCCAATATCTCAGTATGATTTGTGCTGCAGTCTCTTCCCCCAGGGACAGCCACTCGAAGAGAGCTCACTGCTGCTCATTTGCCCTCTCCGCCTTTTCTCCCCTCCTGTTAACCTTAGAATATTCTTAAATAGCTTCTCTGCTTCTGTGACCCCAACCTCGTGAGAGTCAAGAACAAAGGTGTGCTGGGAAACAGAGCCGGATGGGATCAGATGGCCAGCCCTGTCCCCAGGCTTGGGTAGCCTATCTGGGGCCCTCACATGGGTCAGCACAGAATTACTACAATCTTCTGCTGTGGCAAACTGGTTCAGCACAGAATAGAGCAATTTCTCTGAAATTTCAGAAGTTAGGAAGAAACAATAAACATAAAGAACACAGAATTTGAACCAGGACTAAATAAGATAGATTCAAGGAAGAAACAAAATTGCAGTTCTCTTGGTCAACAATTTAAATCAAAGAGTTGGAAGTCAAATCCCTCAGAGCCCTGAGGCAGCAG
Organism: Tympanoctomys barrerae; assembly: GCA_002564285.1. Lineage (NCBI taxonomy): Eukaryota > Metazoa > Chordata > Mammalia > Rodentia > Octodontidae > Tympanoctomys > Tympanoctomys barrerae. The sequence goes on along the minus strand of NDGN011556945.1, from coordinate 2,826 downwards.
GTAGACTCCCATCAGTACACTAGAGGACAAGCACACTGGGTCAGCACAGATGGCTCAGCAGCTGAAGCTCATTTGGCGAGGAGCAGAGCAGCCTTTGTGGCAGAGAAGCCCTGCAGTGTTCGACCCTTAATGGGGTCCCAGCAAACTGGACACATCAGGCCCAGCCCACTGGCCATAGATACCAGCTCTGAGCCCAGCACAGAATCATCTCTAGAGGTTCTCAGCAAGTTCTCCTGTGGGAAGAAAGTGCACCAGCCCATCAGTTCTGGACTGACACATTCTGGTTTTGCTCTGCTCATGCAAAAGCCAGGCTTCAGCCATCAGCACTGGAGACTCAGTATGTAGGAGCTACTGTCTCAGGCATGAATTTGACCAACAGGAACCTGGAGTAGCCTCACTAGAAGTGAGCCTAGTGTGGTGGGCTGGGGCCCTGCCTACCACATACACTTCCAGGGGTACCAAGCTGCCAGATGTGCAGTTCTGAAGGTAGCAAGTGGGACCACCTGGGAGGTGATGCACAGGGACAGCAATGTCCTGGAGGTCATATCAAGACCCAGCTGAAAAAATGGAAAATAGAATGATTGTGGTATTAATTTCTTGAACGAAAATATTGTCATTCTTTGAATGGGACTCTTGCACAGAAATCTAAGTGGCAGTAACTGGTCTCTTCAGTTGACTGCCCTCACATTTAACCAAAGCAGTGAGGTAAGGACAGATGCATGACTCTCACGTGAGCTTCCTGCACAAGGACTGGAGCTGCAGCCCCAGCAGCCTCCCACAAGGGTGTCTATATTGTGATTCAAGTGCAGGAGACATTTAATGAATCAAACTACTCCACAACTGCCTGGCTTCAAGCCACATGTGTCCTATCTGTGGCCATTGTCCTGTGAACACACACAGCACATATATATGTACACACAAATGTACTGTGTGTCCATGCAAATTGCACCAAATTGATCCACAGCTGGAAGGATGACTTGTCAAGGAGAAATCCTTCTTTCCTTTCTCCAGATGTGTAAATAAGAAGACACTTGAGTACAGTGGTCTGTTCTCAGATCTCAGATCCCAAAACTGGAAGTAATGGGGAGAAAGCCATGAGGTTCTAGTTCCCAGTGGGATATACCAAGAGTGTCTCTCTCAGGACACTAGCCCTCAACCATGGCTGATGATGGCCTATTGGGCACTATACAGTTGGTCCATGTGCCAGAAATGCTGGAGAGGGCTTTAATGAACAGCAGAGCATTTGGATACTAGCTTTTTTCATGAAAATGGTAAAAATGAGAGCAACAGAAAGTTAGACTAGCACTGTGCCCTAAGCTAAGTCAGAAATCCAAATAAGAAAGCACGGTGCAATCCGTGCTGTGAACAGGCAGGGCCTAAGAGCACCCAGCAGAAGGGCACAAACAACATACTCAGTCCTAGAGAAGCAAACCAGGAAACGGCATGCCACTGGAGACTGACCCTGACACAAAGGCCACTCAGCACTCAGGGTGCTCCCAGACTGTGTCCACCGAGAAAGGCCCCTGCAGGTGGAACACTGCCTTTGCAGAATCCTCACACCAATGAAAACTAACTTGCTCTGCACACACACTTCCTGAAGAGCTACTTTGTGCCATTCACTTTATAAAGCAAAACCATGAGGGCTGAGACTAGGTCTCACATGCAGGGGTGCCCCTTGGAAGGAAGGGATGAAGAACACACTATGAGAATCTGATTAGAGTTACCAATTGTTTCTGATCCTGCTCCAGAGCACAATGTTCATTCTCTGGAGCACAAGTCTTCATTCTCTGTAGTTCTGATCTATATTATTTCATTAGCTTCAATAACCTTTTCATTAGCATTTTAAATAATAATTCACATATTGCCAAATTCAAATGTATCCAAAAATCAGTAGTGAAGTTTCCCCACCTCTGTTTACTAGGCTCTCTGCCCTCCTAAGAGGAAGCCAAGAGGCTGCCTCCTCAGAGGAAGCACCCTGTGCCCCTTGTGGGGGTTCCCAAGGAGCACACCTACAACATGCATTCATGCAATGTATAGCCCAAAATATGTATGTGTTTAAATTGCTAGTCATTTATCACAGCACCAGGTAAGTTGCTGTTATCGCCTTCGCTACCAGCACCTGCTACCATTCAACTTGCTGCTCTCTGGAGCTCTTCTCAAGTTCCATTTCAGGGGTGCTTTAGTCGCACCACGGTAGCTGCCTCTCCATCCTGGATGGACTTCACTGCTTACCATTTCGTGGTCATCCTGATGTTGTGAAAGAAGCAGCAGTTCAGAAGCCCCACGATGCCAAATCCAGGGAATAAGATCAGACAAGGACACGCTGTTGTGGCTTTCCAAGAAGGCGCTTCAGCCGGAATTCAGAAGCAGATTCCCCATAGTTTCATTGTACATCACAAAGACACTCATGAGACAAGAACTGCTTCAGAAAATGGCCAGAGTAATGGGATAAATATGTCTAAAGTAGGGAGGGGCACTTTGAGGATGATTAACTGCAGTGTGTCATCTATTGTAGTGAAACTCTGTTTCGTTTTGTTTTTTAAGTTTTCAACACCTACCATGTGTTTTCTCATATATCCAAGGAACATAACCAAAGTGTGCATTTGTATATCCTAGGCACACCTACAAGTGTGCATTCGTGTGCCCAAGGAACACCCACAACTGTGAATTTGTGTGTCTGAGGAATGCACCTACAAGTGCACAGTGTGTTCTCTTTTAATAAACCCATCAATTTTGCACAATGCTGGGACCTTCTCACCTTGTCCTGACCTTGTTGATTTCACATGATGGGATCTCACTTCACAGCAGCCAGGAAGTCTTCTCTGA
>NDGN011556937.1:4385-16169 GCA_002564285.1 Tympanoctomys barrerae | reverse complement strand
TGGCAAGTGCAAGGGCCTGAGTTCAATCCCTGGTTCTGAAAAAAAAAAAAAAAAAAAAAAATACCCATGGGCTTAGCCAAGTGTCCTGCACTTTCTGTTTCAGGGTTGTCTGCCCCAGTCCCTAGAGGGAGGAAAGGAAAGAAGATGAAGAACCAGCTACTACTCCCAGAACTAAAAAATGCAGACTGGCTGACCACCTGCAACCCTGAGGTGGTCTTGCATGATGATGGCTACAAGAAACACCTTAAGCAGCACTGTAACAAGTGAGTGTGCCCCTCCCATCCCCTAGGGAAGCGTTGCTCAGGCATCTAGCTCTTGAGAATGCTAGAGGGAGGCCATTTCTGTACTACTTAGTGAGTGAGCTTTCAGAAACAGGCTAGGGGAATCTGTGGCCTAAGTTGGCTCGAAGTGCATTTCACATTATAGGTTCCCAAATTCCTTTATCAGTATCTCTTATCTCCCACAATGCATTGTGTACCCTTCAAGATGTTTCTTATCTGACTCTCAAAAGCCACTCGGGATCCCTCTGCTTCTGGGATCATGTTAGCAAAGGCAGAACACTTTCCTTCAGTGCCCCTACTCTCAGCACCCTATCCAGCTTACTGCTTCCTTTCCTTTTCTGTTGCCATCATGGCCTTCAGTTACTTCATAGGCATGCCTTTGAGATAATATTCTTTATATTCATAGGCTAACAACTAAGATGGGGGGGGGCACAAACAGGTTTAAAAGAAGGATTGTGTAGTTTATTCTTGGGGAGCTATGACATTCAGCCACAAAATTAACAGTTTTCGTAGGGCTATTGTGTAACTATACAGTGTATGTGACCCTTGGAAACCACATACTAGCTGGGCTTATGCAGTCATGGAAGAGTTACTTCCTAACATTCCCAGTGTGAAGTAAGAAGGCTTCTTCCACATTTCTAGTTATCAAGAGTTTATTACCTAGTGGTTTAAAATGTTACATTGAAGCCAGGTATGGTGGCGAACTCAGGAAGCAAAGGCAGGAGGATTGTTGTGCGTTTAGGGCCAGCCCAGGTTTACCAGTGTGGGTTACCAAGTGAGTTCTGGGCCAGCATGGACTACAAAGCAAGACCCTGTCTAAAAAAAAAAAAGTTTAATTTTTTTCTCCTACTTCCCTATAACATCTGACTACTGGTTCTATAGTTGTTGTGTTATAAGGCTTTTTGGTTTTGTTTTTTATAGGTGAGGGCTCATTCTTTTCCCTTGATCACTCCGTTTTAAGATAGGTCCTATGCCCAATACTCTCACAGAAGCTACTCCACAAAATACAATACTTTCCCATCTCACCATCCTGTCTCTGTTCTGCTTCTGTCTTAAACGACACTATTGATAGAACCCAGCTAGGGAAGAGCCAAATGTTTGATGTCAGAGTTATTGTGTGGGGAATGGGCAAAGAAGCAGCTGGCTAGGTAAGAAGGCTTATTGATTGTATATCTGGCAAGGAAAAATTTTGCTATTAAAATTTGCCATTACAGAGAAACAGGATTTCTTGAGCTAGTGAGACTTGGGATTAATAAGTGATATTTGAGGAGAAAATATAATCTGGCAACAGTTTGCAAGATGAAGTAAGATAAACCAAGAGCTGAGTAGTAATTGGGAAAGTTTTGTCATAATTAACAAATGTACTACCAATCCTATATTAGATTAGGGTTAAGGTAGGCTCTGGGATCAAGATTGTCTGGATTTCAGTCCTGGCCTAATTATTTGGCAAGCAGATGAGTTATTTAGCCTCTTTGTGCCTTTTTCATTGTTTCCAAAGTGATGGCAATAGTTCATACCTCTTAGCATTGTTACAAGATTAAGGGAGGTGATACATGCCTAGCACATAGTAAGCATTATTAAAGTATTCTTATTAGTAGTAGTATTTGATTTAGAGGCATGTAATTATCATCAGGACTTTGAAAAATTAAAAAGCATCTGGGTGTGATGGCACATGCTTGCAGTCCCAGTGGTCAAGAGGCTGAAGCAGGAGGATTGTCAAGTGGAGAGGCCAATCTAGGCCATATAAGTGAGTTCAAGACCAGCCTGGAAGATATAGCAAGACCATGTCTCAAGAGGAAGTTAAAAATCAACTACTTGAAGCCCAAGGTACAGAAGTCAGGATAGGGATTCTCCTTCAGGAGACAGGACAGAGATTAGATAGAAGTCTAGTGGGACTTCTGGGGAAATGTCCTCTGCCTGTTTGGGATGCGAGACACATAGTGTGTCCTGTTTGTACAGTTTGTCAACAGTGATTTGTCAACATGATTCATTGATATTACATTCATCAACATCACATTTATGTAGAGTGTACTTTACAGATGAGTATTTCATATTAATATCATGTCTTTTTTTAAAAAAAGATGCTTCCAAAATATTAATGGATTGCTTTGTTTGGTTAAAACAAGGTACAGCATACCTGCTCTGTTGTTGCTTTTCTTTAGACTTTATCCCAACTGGGTTTTGTCATCTCAGTATGGAAGGAGGTAGCACTATACAAGGTGTTGGCTATCTGCCTTCTGAAATGAGTGGCTTCTGTTTTGGAGAATACATAGATACTATTGACTTTAATATCTGTTCTCTTGTACTACAGATAATTGGCAAGTGTCAACATATCTGCATCTCTTTAGTGAGACGGAAATAGTTCTCCCAGTCTTACATCTTCAGGAAAACCTTACTGTGATGGAGCTAGATCTCAGTAGGCAAGACTCTTGACTTTCTGTTCCAGTTCTTGCTAGGGGCCCACCAGCTCCTACCAAATAGGCATAAAGATCAGCAGTGGTTATAAATGCTTAGAATGCTTCTCTGGGCTTTAGGAGGAAGAAAATCTCAAAATTATTTGACTTGATTAGCAGCAGGGTTAAGAATTGATAACAAGGGCCGGCCAGATAGCTTAGTGGACTAAAGTGTCTGCTTAGGCAGAGCACAGCAGCTAGGGTTCGATCCCCAGCGTGCCTTGTCAACACTGCCCCCAGGGTGCACTGAGACGGAGATTTGGACTGGGCATGGTTGCGAGAACCTGTAATTCCAGTGCTTGTGAGGCTGAAAACAGGAGAATCGCTAGGAGTTCCATCTATGTACTGAGACCCTATAAGAAATAAATTAAAAAAAAAAAAAAAAAAGATAACAGACGTAAGGTTTCTTTTCACTCTTAAAAGTTTTAACTGTGTCTGTCTCCATTGTAACTTGAACCGACAGTGTTTACTCAGATCTAGAAGAAATTAAGCTTTTTGAGGACATGACCTTTATCATTAACTTCTTTTAAGTAGGTCATACATGTGTTTAAAAAATGAAAATCTGTCAGAAGTCTGTTTGCCTCTGTTACCCTCTTCAGAGGCAGCCCATTAACCTGGTTCTTTTTGTTTGTACCTGCATATGTGCACCTGCAGGCTCCTCGTGTCTCCCTTAAAGTAATACATACTGTGCATACTGTTTGTGGTCCCCTTTTTGAAACAAATTTTCTAGAAGTCATTTCCTATGTAAGTATTAGAAGTATAAACAAACTTGTATTTCTGGTGGCTAACCTTCACTCATGACTGATGTGTAGTGAATTGCAAATGCTTCTGCAGCTCTCTGGACTGCGTGGCTATGAACATAAAGTACCTCCTGGACAGCCAGCTGCCTCTGCACTTGCTTTTGCCAAGTACTTATGGTGTAGGCCTTCACAATCATCTTCTCTACCCTGACTCTTTCTGTGGTTGGGCTCATTTCACAGCTACACCATTGTAGGTTCCTCAAAATGAGATTGAGTTTGACTTTGTTATAAATCTTATAGCATCCAGCACGGTCTAGGGCATTATAGTAGTTACCCAACAAATATTTAATTGTTTGGTCTGAAACCTAGTTGGTGCATGGTCATGGGACCTGAGCATGACCTGTGTAGAATCTAAATGAATTGATTCTGGAGAGAAGATTCAGTGCTAAGAGAAAGTAACCTTTGTCCTTTAAATATTGATTTCATTCTATATGAGTGAAACTCTTTAAAAATACTGCCATTCCACATCATTCACACTGGTAATGGGGCTCTTGGAAGCCAGCTATGCTGTGGCCCTATAGAAGTATATACTCTTTGAGAGATCAGAGGACATTGACTCACAGGGCAACCCAACAGATAACTAAGGAGTTGGTTGTTTTTCTTGGGAAAGGCAGAATGATCATAGTAGCATCTGCCACTGGTACATGGTATCTTTCTTTCCTGGTTCTTCCTGGCATACTGTTTCATGTCACCACCTATATAGGAACGCCCATAGTCTCCCAGTGTCAGTTTGGGGGTGAGGTCCACAGATAGTCCTGGGTTCTAACGTGTTTCCATGAATATGTTCACCTTTCATAGAGTCCTTTTGCGAGTCCGGATGCTGTACTACCTAAAGGCTGAAATATTGGGAGAAGCAGCTGATAAAGCATTTGAGGGGACTCCTGCCAGGTAAAACAAATCAATCTTAGCTCTCAGTGTTCAAGAATGGACATTCAGGGGCTGGGGGCTTGATCCCTGGGCCTGCCATGCCAGCCCCGCCCCTAGGGTGTACTGAGACAGCAATTGAGACTGGGCGTTGGCGTGCCTCTTGGGAGGCTGTAAATAGGCAGATCACTATGAGTCCGATCTAGTAGCAAGACCCTGAACACCCTGTAGACCCTTCCCTAGAGTACAAAAAAAGGACATTTAAGAGCTTGTTTGTGGACAGGCCAAATTGCCCGTGACCAGTAACCCCAGTGGTGGACAGAGAGAAGGAGCCTTCCATAAGATGATCAATATGTCTATAAGTAAAAGTGAGAAAATAGGGCCAGCCAGATAGCTCAGTGGATTAAAGCACCTGTTTAGGCAGACATAGGGACTGGGGTTCAATTCCCAGTGTGCCATGCTGGCCCCCCAGGATGAACTGAGACAGTGACTGAGACTGGGCATGGTGGATGCACCTGTAATCCCTGCACTTGGAAAGCTGTAAACAGGAGGATCACTACAAGTCTGATCTATGTAGTGAAAGTCTGTAGACCCTGTACTAAGAAAATTTTTTTTTAAAAGTGAGGAAATAGGCTTCTGGAAACACAGCTTTTGGAAAGTTTTGATTTCTTTTCTCCCTACCCACCATGCAATTGTAAGACTGCTTTTAAAATAGTCACTTCTGTACTTTAGGTAATCTTTGTTCAGTGAGTGTCAGTTATGCCGATCAGCTTAGTCAGATAGTATGGCCAAACTTTCTCCCAGAGTCACATTTTGGCCTTAGTACTCTTAATGCATTTGTGTATTCTCCTTTGTTTGTTAATCATGTTAGTACCTTATGACTTGTTCGATTTGTTGCATCTTTGAGAGCCTCCCACGATTTCATAAAAAATCACAACAAAAAAAACCCTTTGTGCTGCTACTTAATAGAGCTGTCAGAAAGTCACAGCTTATAGCCAGCATCACCAGACAACCTCCTTCACCTTCCCTGGAGCTGCAGTTTTCCCTACACACTGGTCATTCCTAGACATCACCCAGAGTGCTGGATTACCTGTGGCTGTGGTTTCTTGTTTTTGTGTTCACTGGGCAGTGCCAGTGGTTTTAATAGTCATAGGAGCAATAAAGGAGAGAAGAGTATAGACATCCTAAACATGGGCAAGTTGTGACTGGGACTGGTCCTCACAGGGATTATTATTACTTACTGTGCCTTCTGGACACACTATAGTAATTTACAGCAGGGATAAGGGGTACATTTCAGTAGAAGGGTTCAGATCATATAAATAAAATAATACTCAACCTGACAGTTTATATCAGATGATACCTGACAGAAATAACTTACTCATTGTCCATCACATGCTTTCTAGACATACAGACGGGTGTCACTGTAGAGGAAGGACAGGGTATTTCCCACTCCTTTCCTTCTCAGTTTCTCACTGCCTTACTAATATTTATGATGTAGAGCAGCTGCCCTAAGGCATAGACAGCATTTGTCCCTGAGAAGTCATTTAGCCACTATGTAGACACAACAGTGGTTTTTCTGGAAAGCTAGGGGCCAAGAAACACTAACCTCATAGAGGGAACTAGACGCAGCAAGCATTAGGCTTGCTATCAGAACAGCCTGATGGAAGAAGCACTTTCAAATGTTGCAGAGAAGTCATTCCAAGCAGTGAGGAAGGAGAAGAGCCATCCAGGTAGAGACATCCTCACTGCTGTGTATCAATCCCCAAAACCTTCAAAGACCAAGAACTTCTCAGATGAATGAATACAGGAAGTCTCAGGATCCATATGCTCTCACAACATGAATAGAAGTTACAGAAGGCTGATGAAACAGGGCTGCTAATCTATGCTTGTCTGCATCCTGGGGCAGATTATGTTTATCCCTTTCTCTAGTAGCAGTTCAACTTATGACCAATTTTGACCCAGTAGACTGTTAACAAACTATTACCAGAAAATGTCACTTGTTAATAGCACTTGTTCTCTAAAAGACCATCCTGATATCCCAGCTGTACCAGTGCAGACTCTTATTTTCAAATAGTACTTGAGTTCTGTACCTATTGAGGCAACATGTTGATCCAGGATGATTTGGACACTGTTGTTTAAAGCATTCAGTCATGTTTGAGTTCAGCTATTTGGGAGAAATTCTACCCTCTGATGACCAGTATATCAGTGGCTTTTGTTGTTCTTGTCAACTAAAGCTGTGCATCAGAATTACCTTTTACATATGGATCCCAGTGCCAGCTATCAATGGACTCTCCAGGCATTGTTTCAAGGCTCTGCATCTGTTAGACTAAAGTAGAATCTGGCTAGGTGTGGTAGTGCATGCCAGTAATCATAGCATTCTGGGAGGATGAGGCACAGTGATTGCAAGGGTATGCTCAGCCTGGGCAACTTGAAACTTAGCAAGACTCATCTCAAAATAGAAAGGGGCTGGGGATAAAGGTCAACATGAAAGCCTTGGGCTCAACCCCAAGTGAGAAAAACAGAAGAAGGGAGGGAGGGGAATCTGGAAATCAAGATGTAGGCTTAGCTAACTCCCCCAGGTGACCTTGATGCAAAGCACTAGTTAAGCACAGCTTAACTTTGCTTCACTTTGTCCTTCCTTTAGCATCTCAGCATGCAGCTAGGAATCTGGCTGAACACTAGTGTAGGTCTGGCAGCTTTGCATTGTTTTGTGTCTGTGCTGAAGGAACAGACTCAGAACAGTCTACACCCTTCCTTCCACAGGGAACTGGATGTGCCTCTGCCAGACATTGACTATGTGGAGATCCCAGTGGATTGGTGGAACGCCGATGCTGATAAGTCCCTTCTCATTGGAGTTTTCAAGCATGGTGTGTATTGCAGTAATATTTTTCCTTTCTGGATCAGAGCCCCCAGGAAAAATGATCCAGACATTCTTTTACTAAGCTTCACATGCTCCTACAAAATTCTACAGTAGAAAGCAGAACCTTGCCCCTATCCTCTTTGGAGCCTTGACCAGATGAGTATATAACTCAGGACAGTGCTATAAATATATGGTGGAACTTCAGAAGAGGCACTGTGGTCACAAAGAACTCACGGTGTTTTTCTTCCTTACTTGTCTGTTTGCATTTGAGCAGTGACTACCTCTCATTCCTTAATGATCCTGTGTCTGACCTAGTGCCTGGCTTAGAGTAGACAGTGTTCTTGATGGAAAGAATAAATAATGAGGAAAATGCTAGGTTTTACCATTTCATGTGTACATGGAATTCTAAGGTCATTGAAGATACTCTGCAGGTTCTTAGTATATATGTTTTGCCCTGTCAGTTTAAAAATCTAAGCAGAGAAGGCATGGACCATCTTTTTTTGTTTGTTTTCTTTATGTTAACCAAGAATTAAAGGAACTGAATGAGGTTTTTAGTCACTTAGAAAATGTCAAAATAAATGCCCATCTTCATTGCTGTCACTGTCTTAAGGACTGGCTCTGTTTCAGGTGACTGTCGACAGGTAGATCATTTACTTTTAGAGGTTATGCATCAGGAAACCCACTGTGCGTCACCCTTGCACCTTGGTTAAGTGTGTGATATAGTGCTACAAGCATTTTCTGCTGTATGTGGACTAGGGTTTTTGTTGATCTTTTAGTCCAACACAGACCGCCTGCCACAGACATGCTTAAGGGGGGAATATTACTAGAGCTCCATTGCTGTGCCCATGAGGTGGGATAGCTTAGTCTGAGTGATACCCTTAGCAACTGTAAATTGTAGTAGGTAACTCTTGCACAGTGGGGCAGCCTGGATTTATAACACTTACCTCAAAAATACAGATTTTAGTATTTCCATTCAAATTCTTAATAGAGGAGCTTATAGGCTAAATGATAATAGACAGACAACCTCTCCCCAAAAGATCCGTTCTTTGCTGTTTGTGTCTTTCTTTTGTCATTGCTGCTCTGCTAGAATCTTCTTAGGACTGTTGTTAGAGTTTTCTAGGGAAATGAATCAACCACTTGCCCTCACCTCCAACTTCACAGATAATTAAGAAATAGAAATATAGTCTGTCCTGTTGTCAGGCCCACACACAACAAGAAAAAGTATACAGAGTAGAAACTGATTTTGGAGGATCTCACCTGCTATGTGTTCCATCAAGCACAGAGTATGAAGGCAGAATTCACAGACAGCTAGCCTTGCATGGTAGTAAAGGGACAGTGGAGAGGGGCTTTCATACCTTTACGTCAGTTTTATTTGAACTTAGGCAGATCATGGGACAGAGTGAGAAAGATTCTTCCTACAGTGACGTTTGGAAGAGAATCACCAAAGCTGACTCATCCAGTCAGTTGTCTGTGTGTAGTGTTAGGCCCTGTGCTAAATAGTTAATATCTGATGATGAGCAAAAAGGTAGAGATTGTGTTCCTAGAGAGCCTTTAGCCTCATAAGAGAGGTTTAAAGTAATCAGATAGTTGCCCTAAAGAATAAATGAATGAAAATCATGAGGCACTGCAAGTTCTAGTACCACGTGCCTCCATGGACAGAACCCTTCTTGTGGAGTCACACTGAATTAAAAGGTCAAGTACCAACAACTCCTTAGAGAAAAGGGACCAGGTGCTGTCCAAAGGTGAAAAATACAATTGCGTCACAGGTGATATAAGAACAAACACCAAAAACATGAAATACCGAGCAATGGAAAATCAGGTCTGTTCTGAACCACGCTGGTCCTTATTTACAGTCCACTTTCAACCCTTGTGGTGGGTTCTGTGTACACACTGCAGGGCCAGAGGCGGGCTATGGGGAGAAACATCATAGAGATCTTGATGGTCACAAAGGAATCTCCCCAAATATGGTATAGATTTGGGTCTTTACCACAACTAAATCCTGCTCTCTTATAAAAATATATAAGACTCAATAAGGCATTCTCAGTTTGGACTTTATCAAATTAAAAGTTATTTTTCATTATTTTGCCTCCCCTTTGCAGTCCCTCATCTCCATCCAGGTCCTCCACCTGCTGACTTTGGGCATGTTGTGAGGAGTGATTGCGAAGCCCTGGCCACTGTGGATTAGGATTTTATACAGAGTTTGTGAATAGAGGCACCAGGTCCGTTTTTTTTAACAGTCACAGTATTCCTCTGTGTTTCAGTTGTTACTTACAGCCATCATCTTGTCCATCTTCCTCTGTAACCCATGGCATAGAACTGGACTGTGAGAAAATTTAGGATATAACAATGTGTCCAGAGTTGAGAGACACAGGAGGGAGAGGTTACAGAACCAACTTGTCTGACTCCCTTTGCAATCTAAAACTGGAAACCTTGTGAGGATCTGCACCCTGCATCTGTTCACAGATAGAGAGTGGGTACATGAGTTCTCAGTTTTGGTTAGATGCTGCTCAGAGCTGTGGGCTTCAACTCCAGGAGCCTTCCCTGTTAGCCTAGTCTCATAGGGTCTCATTAATCCTATTAAGTATTTTTTGTGATTGATTTGCCTTTTTTTTTTAACCTAATAAGGGAAACATGACTGACTGTGGCCCCGGGCAGGTTTGGTGAGCTCTGGCGTGACTTCTGCTGTTTCTCACTGCTGACCCCTCTTCATTGCTCAATCAGGTTATGAGAGGTACAATGCCATGCGAGCAGACCCAGCCCTCTGCTTCCTGGAGAAAGTTGGGATGCCAGATGAGAAGTCCCTTTCAGCAGAACAGGGTGGGACAGATGGGACATCAGACATTCCTGAAAGGTGAGAAGCCCTAAACCCATCCTGATTTAACATAACCTGCCACAAACCTGTGACCCCTGCCTCATGTATTCAGTTTTTGTATCCTTGTCCTTAGTAACTAGCATCTCCTCTAAACTTCACTGCACTGCACTTTGCTATCAGATTGCTACTTTGCGTCTAAACTATTACACCATAACTTTAAACACTGAACTGAATACCAGTGCTATTCTCTATAGGCTCCCCAGGCTGCCCATCATTGTGTCTAACTTGTTAACCAGGCTCACCTCTCACCTGGTCAGACGGTTCCCAAAGAAAAATTCAAACCTCCCATACCTGGCAGAAAGCTAAGAAGAGGCACAGCAAGTACAGCCTTCTTGATCTTGCAGTTCCTCATTAGAAATGCCAATATTATTTAAGGATTGCATTGTCTGTGAGTTAGGTAGATTCAGGAACCACTGCTTGATACCTGTGGCATTTCAGCTTGTCAGTGAGTAGTATGTAAAAACTTAGGGAAGTGTCCCCTTTGGCTGAGTTGTTGTTTTTTTTTTTTTTTCCCATTCATTCATTCATTCATTCAGTATAGGGTCTAGCTACACAGCTCCAACTCGTAGTGATCCTCCCATCTCAGTTTCACTAGTGCTGGAATTACACAGCCCTGCATCACCATCCCTGGGGTTCCAGGGCCAGCACGGCATGTGGCAGCAGGGATTGAACGTAGGTCCTTGCGCTTGCCAGGCAGTTGCTTAGACCATGGAGCTATTTCCCCAATCCTGACTGAGTTTTATTTACTGGTGGCATAACCCCAAATCTAAAAACTCAGCCATTGTTTTTGTAATCCCAGCACTCTGGAAGGCTAAGGCAAGAGGATCTGAAGATCAAGCCCAGCCACTTAGTGAATTAGTGAGACTGTCTCAGAAAAATTTCTAAAGGGCTGAGCTATAGTTCAGTGTGAAGACAGTGGGTTCAATCTCCAGTAAACCCTACCTCCTCCAAAAAAAAAGAAAAAAATAACTAAAACTATATTTTTCTGGAAATACGTATTTTTTGAAAATGTAACATTTATTACATAGCTCGTGTTTACTAAGATTTTGGTCAAATTGTCTCCCTAAAATTTACAGACACTACTTTACATTGCCAAGAGCTGTGATCAGGCCTGGCTATGAGAGCTTGGTACTGCCAGGAGCCCCGAACCATCTGTTTAGACTGAGAAAAGTGTGACATAAATTTTTCATCTCTCCCAATCCATACTGAACACTAGCTTCTGTAATGTTCTTTGCCCCAGAGTCATTTCCTGTGGACAGACAATAAAATACATTTTGGGATATAATAAAAGCCCAAATGACTGTTGACCCTATTGTCAGACTCATTGATTCAGGAAAATCACTCCCTGGGTAAGGTACCTGAATGTGGCATGAAATTTATATTTTTGTGGGGTAGCTGTCTTTTTCTGGTTAAACCCTGAAAGTAAGAGATTTCCTACTTCTAGGACTTGGGATGGGAATGGTTCCGAGTAAGTTTTAAAATATGAGAAGCAGGCGTCAGCAGTACAAGAAAGACTTTAGGTAGTTAACCTAACTACAAATGTCATGACAAAGAAAGCAAAATGCCTTTCCTTCTTAGCATGGGAAACAGAGCTACTGTCTTAGTTACTCTTCTCTCATTGCTGGGACAAATACCTGACACTCAAAATGAAGGA
>NDGN011556932.1:0-16995 GCA_002564285.1 Tympanoctomys barrerae | reverse complement strand
TTTTTTTGTGGAACCAGGGATTGAACTCAGGCCCTTGCATTTGCCAGGAAAGTGCTTATTCCACTGAACCATCTCTCCAGCCCCAGAAAATTTTATTCTAAGCCTCTTTTATTATAGGACAAAGCTGAGTCAAATTAAGAAAAATATTGAAAACTTAAATACATAAAGTTTAAATATCTACATCATGAAAAATACCATATATAAAATTAAAGTGATAAATGGAAAATGGAGATCTGTAACATATTTAGTAGATTAAGTAAAGCTAGGATAGGCAGTGTTTAAATGCACAGGCTTAAGAATGAGCTGCCCAGGTCCAAATTTTAGCTACCTCAGTGCAAGTCTTATGATTTTAGACAAGTTACTTAACTTCTTTGGATCTCTAGCCTCCTCCTCTGTATAATAAAGACAGTAAGTCTAATTTCCTAGCTGGGCTGAAAGCTATTATCATTACCTACATTATATAATGACACAGTTAAATCAGTTTGCAAAAAGCAATCAGTTCACAAAAAGCAATCAGTTCACTACATACATGCCATCAATAAAAACCTTTTCAACATTTTCATCTTATTTTCAGTTACTTTCCAGTATTAAGTCAACATGTAAAATTATCCTAGCTCATACTCTCTTAAAATGACCTGTATATTTTTGTAATGGTTAATTTGGGGTATAAGCAACTGAATTAAGGGATATCCAAATACATGAGAAAGCATTATTTTGGGGTACGCCTATGGTCTATGAGGGTATGTTATGGTTTGTGTCTGGATGTCTCCCCAAAGCCTCATGTGGTCAGGGCGGCTGGGCTTTTCAGAGGCAGCTGAATACAGTTTACAGTTGGTCTATTGTGGGTTGCTGAGACTAGTGGTATGAGTGCTATGCCCTTCCTAGGGCAGGTAGCCTGCAAACAATATAAGAGAAGGAAAGAGGCTCGCTTACCCCCTTTTGCTCTCTCTCTTTGCTCTTGTTGCTTTTTGTTCTCTTCCCCACCATGTACTGCTGCCTGTCTGCCATGCCACACTGCCTTGGAGCCAGCTGATTATGGACTGAATCCTCTACATAACGACCCAAATAAACCTTTTCTTCCTTAACGTTGGGTGTTGGGTGTTTTTTCCTAGCAAGGAGAGAAAAGCAACCAAGACACAATGTGTCCTGAAGACAGTGACAAGGGCCAGGGATGTAGCTCAGTGGCTTACATTCCTGCCTGGAAGAGAGTAACATTTGAATCAGTAAACTGAGTAAGGAACACCTGCCCTAACTCAACATGAGTGGCCGTCATTCTATCATGACGGTACAGACAAAAATGCCAAGGAAAGCTGTGTTGGCTCTGTTTTTTCTGGAAATGGAGCACTCATTTCTCCTGTCTTTGAATGTCAGAACTCCAGCTAGGACTCTAGGGCATCGGCCAGTGGCACACTACTCAGACTTTCAGCCTGAGACTGAGAGTTATATCCTTGCCTCTTTTGATTGCCAGGCCTTTGGACTTAGACTGAACTACTAAATCTCTTGCCTCTATCGATTTGTCTTAGTCATGTTCCTCAATACTGAGATATAATACCCGACACTAACTTAAAGGAGATGTTTATTTTGACTTGCAGTTGTAGTCTCTGGCCAGCTAGCTCCAGTGGAGGAAGGCATGGCTAAGGCACATCTGGTGAAAAATCTGCCCCCATCATGGTGGACAGGAAGCACAGAGAGAAAGAAGGGGTTGAAAAGGGAGATAACTCTTCTGGATCCTGTCCCCAGGGACGAACATTTTGTGACCAGGCTGTGCCTTCTAATAGCACATTTAGTTATAGTGCCCCGTGGTCCAATCACCTCCAAAAGCCCTGCCATGAAGGGTTCGGGAAGACATTCTTGATCCACACCATAACAAAATCTATCCCATTAGTTCAGTTTCTCTGGAGAGCCCTAATGTAACTTCCTTGGTGCATAATTCTATATTCAGGGGCTGAGAGAGGTCATTTGGTCATACAGCCTAGCATATGCAAGGTCCTGGGTTCAATTCCTACCTTGGTAAGTAAGCAAATGTCTCTATTCAGTCTCTGCAAGTAAAAATACCACCTATATTTTAAAATTGAACTCGAATCTTAGCTTCTCTATAGCGCTTTGATTGCTCAGCCCAAATGGTACATTCTGTCTTACTCTGAATTTCTAAGGAGCCTATAATACTAATTTCACCATAGAATCAAATCTTGTTGTGTCCTGTCAGCATGACATGCATACATATTTTATCTCCTACAGAAGTCTGTGAGTTTTCATAGAAACAGGATTGTGTCTTCTTTAATCTTGCAGTATATAGTTGATACTCATGGTATATTTAAATTTTCCTTGTTCTCCATATCACTGATCTACTGTAAGGCAATCAGTGAGAAGATATATAGTACTCCCATATCTGTAACTTATCCACCATCAGCAGTGCCAACCGCCATCTAGCCCCCTTCTCCATGTACTCTTTTTTTAAAAAGAGAAGAATATATTGAGGGAAACAAAGCTTCTATCAAAAAGAAGGACAGAAAGGAACCTGAGTGGGTTGTGCTTTCATGAATCTTAGAGAAACAAACATTTCCCAAATGATCTATAGTTCCTTTCTTTATTTACACTTAATTATAAAAATATGAGGCATGATCTGAGTTGTGTCTTTAACAGTTGCAGTGTAGAATATAAACTAAAGGGGGATGGAACAATTAAGGACGCTACTACAAAGATGGAGGAGAGAGATGATGGGGCCTTTGGCAGGATAATACTGAAGAAGGTCAAAGGAAGAGGAGAAAGGGAAAATAAAATGAGTTAAGATGTGTCTTGTATATGTACCAACTCCCCAAGAAAAATGTAATCATTGTGCACTGCAAAAATGTACCAAGGAAATTTTTTTAAATTTTAAAAAGGGGTCAGATCATGGATACATTTTGAAGGTACTGGCAGCACAATTACCTGCAGACTATGTATAGTGTATCAAGGATTATACTGAACTCCAAAATGTTGGCTGTATAATTGACCTCAGAAAATATGCAGCCCAGATTGGAGCTGGAGGTTAGACAGCTAAGGGGATGTTCATCCAAATGAAAAGGACAGACTATCTTAGAGCTAGATGTTTGAAAGTAATATTAGCAGGCATGCAATAGATATAATAGAGCATATTTTAAAAAGTAAAACACATTTAGAAAGTGAGCTAATAAATCAGGCATTTGGCAGGCCTGATAGCTCAGCGGACTAAATCACCTGCTTAGGCAGAGTGCAGTGGGTGGGGTTCAATCCCTCAAGTGCCATGCCAGCCCCACCCCTGGGGTGTGTTGAGACTGAATTGAGACTCAGTGTGGTGGTACACACCTGTAATCCCAGTGCTTAGGAGGCTGAAAACAGGAGGATCACTACAAGTCCAATCTATGTAGTGAGACCCTGAACACCTTGAAGACCCTGCCCTAAATACAGAAAATAAATAAATAAATAAATTGGGCATTTATTAACCCCAGAAAAATCTATAAATATGTAAGAAAAGGCATATAAATATAGACTTTTAGTTTTGCAAATAATCATATTTTTGGTATAGTATATATAATACAAGGACAAGCTAGTTGACTTAGCAAAAACTTATGATGGAAAGAATAAAAATTATAAAGAACTAAATAAATTCTCATTTCCCATGACAGGATATCAGTAGATAAAATATAAACTGTTCAACTCAAGAAACAGGACTGTTTATTATGTAAAGGTGGAGGCAAATACTGAGGAGATGGCTAAAAATTCTGAGACATTAAAGCTTATAGACATGGCTTCTCAAATTTTAACATGAGTAAAAACCACACTTGCCTGGACTTCATCCTCAGAGATGTTGATTTGATAAATTGGGTCTGACTAACTCTAGGAATGTAAATTTCTAACAAGCTTACTGGTGTAGCCAATACCACACTGGTCTTTGGCTCAGATTGAAGAGTAATTGCTTTAGAAATGTAACTAAGAAGTTACAAACAGTTGAGCAGAAGACATCTGTTCCTCATTACAATTACTTTAGTACAGTAGTTCTCAAGTTTGCCTGCCTGTTGGGATCACCTCAGAAGCACAGAAATTCATAACTCTTAGATCTCATCCCAAGATACTGTGCTGCAGTTGATCTGCAGTGCAGTTTGATGTTGGATTTAATTGGTGCACCAGTAATTTTAATGAGTATCTAAGATAGAAAACCAGTTTTAAGTATAATTTTAATTAAGTGCATAAAACCTTTAATTATTTGAACATAACAGTATTTATCTGTACAGTCTGTATGGAAGAATGCAAGACTGAGTGTTGGAAAACTAAGGTCAGGTCCATATTGTCCTAAACTGTGAGCCAGCGCTATGTTCCAATGAAAGTCATCAGTTTCCTTCTATGTAAAATTAGAATGTTAGACTAGCTATTCTCAAACGTTCTTTCCCATTTCCCTTTTTTTTTTATGGATAATAGATATAATAGTAATATAAAACCATACAACAAAAATATTCCATATGGTACAGAGAGCGATTATTATTACTGAGGGAACTATATAAGGAGTGATCAAAATATATGGTGAATATTTACATTTTAAAATTTACAGTCAAAAACATTGCCATTAGCCTCCCTCAAAATCTTCATTTTTTCCCCCTTCACTTTAAACACTTATCGCATTATTTTTGCCGCTTGCTGTAGCAGATTTGGAAATCTTCTTCCCTATCTTTATGAGGTGTGATTTAAAAAAATATGGTGAATGTTGCTGCTGAGCAGGCATCCGACAGAAAAGCACACTCAGGAAAACCTATGGGGCACCCTCCTCCACCTTACTCATCAGGTGTAGCACTGTCTGACTTATGATCTTCCTCAAAGTCAAAATGTCCATGAAAGGCAAAAAGTTTGAATCAATTCAGGATACTGAGGCAGCCCCGACAATGCAACTAAAGATACAAAGGAAGACTTCTGGAAATGCTTTGAAAGTGACAAGAATGATGGGATTAGTGTGTTTGAAACAAGGGGACTGTTTTTGAGGAAGATTACTTTTAATAAGTCTTTTACTGTAATAAGTTGTTTTTAATTTATTAATTAATTATTTTTGTATTGTAAGGAAGGATCTACAGGGTGTTCAGCATCTCACTACTAGATCAGACTTTGGTGATGCTCCTGTTTACAGCTTCCTAAGAGCTGGGATTACAGGTGTGAACCACCATGCCCAGTCTCAATTGCTGTCTCAGCACCCCAGGGATTGAACCCCCAGCCCCTGCTCCTGCTTGCAGGTACTTTAATCCTCTGAGCTATTTGGCTGGTCCTTTTGTCTCTAATTCAAATAGACACTATTTTTATCATACCCCACACTTTTATTTCTTTTCAATTTTCATATATATATTCCCTTTTGCCTATTTATGGTACCAAGTACAGTATAATAAATTCAACTTGAGAAATAAAGACAGTATAATAATAAGTTCAACTTAAGAAAGAAAGATGAAAACATTTGAGATGAACTTATACTTGACATCAGAGTATTGTATCATTGTTATTTCTCCAAAACATCTTTACTAAATTGCAAAAAGGGGGCAACAAAAGAGCCTCTCCTAGATTATTTTAAGTTTTTTATTTTTCTAATAGCAAGGATGAATAATTCCTGATCCTCTCACTGGCCCTGTAGCCTTTCCTACAAGCAGCATACTTTTTCCCCTAGCTAACTTTGAAAGGTAGTAGGGCACAAGTTCATGTCAACTAAAATAATTAATCAAAGTGATGGCTAAACTTACAGGTGACTCCTCATTACTCAAAAATTTTACACTGACTTTTGAAGGCCTGGAATAATTGTGTGGTCAATTCTCATTCCTGAAAACTAACAAGGAAAGATAGAAGCATGAAGATTGATATAGATAAGGGATTGTATGTTGACTTTCCAATTTGCCTTTATAAAAATTAGATTTTGTTTCTTGAATCAATAGACACAACTGATACTATGCAGGTAGAGAAAGGACATTGGTTTGAAGTAAAAAACAAATGTGTTGCCCCTAATTACACAGATATTATCAAGAATAATCTGTTATAAATGTAAATGTATTTGTGTATGTTCATGTATATTTGTTCATGACTTTGACTTCTGCCTTTTAAGACATTCAACCCTGATGGAAATAAGAAGCTATAGTAATCTGGTGCTACAAGAAAATTTGCACTCTGAAATAAATTAGGTCAGAGCCATGTGCCATGGTTTTTTCATGTCATGGCCCATATCACTCTCAAAGTTCCCAGGGAAAAGGATGGTGAGAACATGGATAAATAAAGAGCTGAGGTAGAAAGGTGAGGTCAGGTGGAGTCCTCTCTCTGGATGAGAGGAAAGGAAATGCTCCACAACAACAGGGCATTTATTTTTGGATTTGTTAGTTCGATGTCACGTGATGTCCTTTTTGCCTAGCAAGTGATTCCTTGGATTGTCTCAGGGTCAGGTGTTCTCTGGACTGAAGCAGCTTATCATGGTGGACTATTCACAGATAGGCCTTGCCTCATCCACATGTGTGATCAGTTTTTGGCTTCAGTGGCTCCCTACATTTTGAGGTAGTTAAAAAATGGACTCAGCATTCACTATTTTGTGGAAGGTGCTCTCAGCCCATTTTTAACTACCAGAAACACTGAAAAATATCAACTAAGAAGATCAACATCAAGGAGAAAAAAAAATACTGGCAGGCTCATAGAATCTTGCAAATCGCAGAATACTTAAATCACAGCATCAATGCATAAGGGCTAGAAACTATACACTTACATTTTTTTGCTTTTGTTTTTGATACAGGGTCTCACTATGAAGCCCAGGCTGGCCTGCAACTCATGGTGATTCTCCTGCCTAAGCCTCCTGTGTGCTGCAATTGATTGCAGGCATGCACTCCTGCATCCTGCTTATGCTTACGTTTAAAAATCAGGTTGTAAGTGAAGGTATCAGCTTTGTACCCTCACAGAAAAGCTTTGAGTATCATTCAAAGGCATTTTGAATGAGATTTATAATATAAAAAGAAAAAAAATCTGTGAAATGAGCAAGAATAATACTAGCTCACATTTTTGTAATGTATATATGTGCTTTAAAAATTGATTTTTTTATCATAATCCTTCAAAGCACATGATGTAAATAAAGGCTGTATTTTACACATGAAGAAACTAAGATTTATAGAAGGTAAATAGAGTATCAGATATGGCATAGCTAGTGCATTTTAGGAAGAAAGAAAGGAGGAGAAAGGGTTTACATTCAAGCGACTATAATACTAACCATTATGTATTGAACATTTATATTCCAGTCAATATGCTTAACGTTTTTAAGGGCATTATAGAATTCATTAAAATATTATTCTAGAGCCCATTGATAAGTATGTTCCAACATGGTAGAAATAAAAAATAGGACAACTTCTTGAAAAAATAATTTAATTCAGAAAAGTGACTTAGGGTAGATGATGCTGATGACAATCATCATTGGAAAGCTGCTATTTGCCGGACAACATGTTAAGCATTTAACCTAGATTTTATCTCAGTTCAGAATTCTTCAACAAGACAGGTATTTACTTCATTTTACACACCAAAAATACAAGCCAGAGAGGGGTTCAGGGACTTGCCCACGATCACATAGCTGGTGTTGTGGTTTGTATCTGGATGTCCCCTGCAAAGTCCTATACAGTTATGGGGAGCAGATGTTTTGGAGGTGGCTGAGTCTAGAGTGTATGATTGAGTCACAGTCTAATGCTGGGATTGAGGGTGTGAGTGCCGCGTCTGACCTAGGGCAGGTAGCCTGCATACAATATAAGGGCTGCAAAGAGGCTTGCTTGCCCCAGCTCACTTGTTGCTTTTGGTATCTTCTGCCACCATGAAACATTGCCCCTCTGCCAAATGCTACCTTGCCTGAGAACCAACTGATTATGGGCTGAAACCTCTACAAACTGTGAGCTAGATAAACCTTTCTTTCCTCCTTTAACTGTGAGTGTTGAGTATTTTATCTCAGCCACAAGAAAAGTAAGCTGGTAAGTAAATGGAATATTTTATCATATGGCATATGAAAATGATTATCTGGTTACATAAAGTTTTCACACTTTTAATGATTCTTACGCTGTCATGAAAACTCACCTATGATAAGCCTAACTCTATTATTATTATTATTATTATTATTTATTTATTTATTTTTTTTTTGGTGGGACCGGGGATTGAACTCAGGCTCTTGTGCTTGCCAGGGAAGCGCTTATTCCACTGAGCCATCTCCCCAGCCCCTGATAAGCCTAACTCTATAACACAAATAACTTTAAGGATTTATTTGTGTTCCCATGATTTTTTTTTAAAGCTTTATTATATAGTCTTTTTCCTACCCTTAGATTAAAACTCAGGCAGGCCTCATATTTTTTCCTGCCTACCTTCACATGAAGTCCTATAATCATGTAGCTCACAAATACAGTCTGAATATAGTAATTATAAATGTCCAATAATGAAGGTATCAGACTCCAAAATTGTTTTAATGTTAAAATCTTCCTGTCTGTTGTAAACACCTGTTGCAAGCTAGCCACAGCAAGTAGGAAGAAGTATTGTCCTCCTTCCTTTCCCTGCTTTTCTTCCCTCATTTATTAACTTTGGCTTTTTATTTTGTATTTCTTGCAGAGTAGAAGCTGGCTTAGGAAGGGAGAAGAAATAAAAGAAATGAGAAAGTTTTTGCACATCTGTTACTGTTGTAGCATGATTTAAGAACAATCTGCTGAGGCATTTGTCCCTAAAGCTACTGTAACTTTATCTCCTCATCTCATTGTTCTTTTGCAATGTAGTTTTTTTCTCCTCGCATCAAGGGATGGGGTCTATTTTCCTTCCTTTTTAAACCAAGATTATCCTATATAAGTGAAACACAAGTGATGCTGTGTGATTTTCAGACCTGCCCCTTAAGATATCCTCTCGCTTGTGTTTTGTTTTGTTTCAATTTGGTGTTTTGCCTGTTTGGAGTCCAGAGTTATCTCCTAAAACAAGTCTAATTATGTTGCTGGAGAGAAAGGCTCAGCCAGACCTGAGGTGTTCTATCCTTGCCAGCTGAGGCACCAGAACTGGAAATTAAGACATTTTAGATCCTCCAGTAGCACAGGGCAGAGACGCCCCAGCCAGCACAATGAGGATGCGGCCCTATGCTTGACCAAATTGCAGACTGTGAGAAAATAAATTATTGCTTTTGTTTTAAACCCTTAGATTCTGGGGTAGTAGGTTTTTTTTTTTTTTTTTTAAACGGGAACTCATAAAAAACAGTATCCTACATCTTTTATTTCAGGATATTCAGGATGCAAAGATAGGATCTCCTTCATCCTCCCACTGCAGCTGTCAACCCATCTGGAAAATTTTCTGAGTCAATGATCCAGAGGCCATATCAGTGGTAGGGCACACACCTAGCACACGTGAGGCCTTGGGTTTCAATCTTCAGTACTGGAAAAACCAAAAGAAAATCTAGCAATCCAATAAAATCAAACATACACTTCACTTATTACCTGAGAAATCTTTCTACTAGTCCTAAAAAACGGAAGACACACATTGTGCACACAAACTTGTGTACAAATGCTTAAGCCAGCTCTTCTAACATTTCATAAAAAGTCAAGGTTCAAGAACCCAGGAAGAGGGGCCAGGGAGATGGCTCAGTGGAATAAGCGCTTCCCTGGCAAGCGCAAAGACCTGAGTTCAATCCCTGGTTCCACAAAAAAAAAAAAAAAAAGAACTCAGGAAGATATGTACTGTCACAATCACTCGCCACCACCATCAGCCTGAATCATCTGCACTCTAAAGAGCAGTAAGCATAGAAGTGACATCTCCCTGGATGACAAGTAGCATGTTCTTCCTTTAGTGTTGGCTTGGATGTTTTTCCCTCCTAAAACTCATTAAAATTCAATGGCTAATGTAATGATATTGAAAAGTGGGCCTTTTAAGAGATGATTGGGCTTTAAGGGCTCCACCTCAGATGGGCTGAGTGCCTTAGTAAAAATTTGGAGTCAGTTCTCTCAGCTCTTTCACCCTCCTGTCAGGTAGAGACAGAGCATTCCACTTCTCTGAAGGATACAGTACTCAAAGTGCCATCTTGGAAACAGACTGGACTCTTGCCAGATACCAAACCTGCTAGCCCCCTTGATATGGGGCTCTCAGCCTCCAGTCCTGCTCTTTATAAATTATGTGGGCTAAGGCACTTTGTTAGAATAGCGCAAAATGGAGCAAGATGTCTGCCTCTTACCTTCATTCCTATGAATGTGAGTCTTCAATTATATTTTCTCTTTGTTCCTCTTTTCCTTTTGTCTCTCAGTCATTTCATCCACCAATGCTTCCAAGGTCAAGTGATCTTCCTTGTGTCCCAACCTCATCGCTCTCTCTCCAAATTTCTTGCTTGAAATCTGTGTTGGTTCTGACCTTCTACTGATCGCTTGCCCTGTTCTAGTCTATACCCTCCAATCACCTCTCTAGTATTTTTCCCATTTCTGCCTCTACAAGTCAATCCTCCTGCTACACACTGCTGGCAATAAAGTCCAAGAGTTTATAACTTCTACTGAACTAGGGAAATCATTCCTCAGCCAGTTCTTCCTCAAACTGCCCCGACCTCACGTCCCAGCACTACCTACATATTTTTTTCATAAAACACCTACCTTTAAGAATCTAGCTTTGATCTTGAAGCCTTTTCTTGTGTCTCTTTACAATCACTAGTGTTGTTCCTCATGCCTGAGTCTTTTTTTTTTTTCCTCATTTGAATGTTACCCACTCTGTATTAAATACATTAGCCTGCCTTCAGTTATTCTGACCTTGGGATACTTTTCCCAAGGTACAATGAATACAAAACACCCATTAAACATCTTCCAGCCTACGTTTTTGTAATTGACCTCTGTTGAGGATGCTCTCCTACAGATACACCTGGCCTACTGATAGCAGCTTTCTGCTAACTTAGGAATTATCTCCTGCGCTACATCATGTATATCTTCTTGTGTTGTCAAGAGTGCCCCATCTTCTCCCAGGCAAGGAGTGGGCACTTCAGAATGCTGAACCCATGATATCCTAAAAAATAATGTAAGGGGAAAAAAACATGATGCATTATTTAGTTCATTAGTATTTCAAAGTGACTGAAAGAATCTTGGTTCTACCTAAGTGCCTTTTATTTTCAAAGTTCTTTCTTTGGATTTGAATTGGGCAACCTATGGCAATAAATTATCTTCCATGATTAAAAAAAAAATGTTTAAGCCAGTTTTAAGTGGAAGCAACCTGTCTTGTCCTGTGTTCTGCTGCTATAACAGAATACCATAGATTGGGTAAAATATAAGCCAGAGAGGTTTGGCTCTTGTTTTTCAACATAGGGTTTCATGTGGTGATGGTCTACTTGTTCCACCATAATATGGCAGAGGGACAAAGGAGCACACAGGAGACAAAAAGAAAAACAGGGCCAAACTCATCCTTTTATGAGAAACCTACTTCCCGAATAACTAACCCACTGTTATGCAATGTCCTTAATCTATTCATGGAAGTGCCCTTAGGACCTCATCACCCTTTAGCGGTTCCACCTTTTAATGCTACTACAATAATAATTAAACTTTAACATCAGCAATGGAAGGGACATTCAAACCATAGCACAATCTAAGAATTCAATTCACGAGGGGGCAAACTGTGTTCATCCACAAAATTACTGACAGATGCAACAATAAGGATGAATTTCAAAAGTGATATGCTAATTCAAAGATAGACATAGAAGGGTACATGTTCTATGACTCCATTTATATGATGTTCTGAAAAAGACAAAACTATAGGGATAAATAGGGATAAAAATAAAACCACAGTGGTTAACATCTAGGAGTACAATGTGATTATCAACCACAAAGGTGTACCATGAGCTTTGAGAGAGAGGTAATGATAATCAAACTCATTTGCCAAAGCTCAGAGGCCTGTACAGCTAAAGAAGGCTAAATGTGGTGGATTAGCTAATGGTCAATTTGTAGCATCCAGGTGAACTGAATAAGTGTGTTGTGGAAGATGGATGCGACAGTGGTTGCCAGCAGCATAAAAAGAGAACAGGAGAGGAAGATGGTGGGCCGTGGATTCTAATGGGGAAGCTTGTCACGCTGGGTTTCCTGATAGGAATTCAGCTGTTGTCATTGGGATTTCACTGTTGCTGAGGACGGCTGTGGTTCTTTTCAGAGGAGCTCCGGTCCTCACCTTCAGCTTCACTTCCTGGCTCCAGTGCAGGAAGCCACTTCAGGATTTGTTGACACAAATCCTTCATTCCACTGGTGCCGACTTTCTAGCTGCCACAGCTAACCTTTGGGCCGTCTCAGCACACATATTGGTACTTGTATGAGACATTGTCATAGGCTTTAGGCTTCCAGTTGGACTGATGAGGGACATTGTCACATGCTATAGGTCTTCAGCTAGACTTGTATAGGACATTGCCATGGGATCCAGGCCCTCAGCTGGATTTTTTGGGGGTCTCTAGTGTATGGCCAGATCTCTCACACTCTCTTGAATTTGACTCTTTGGTCAAATATTATAAAATAATCCCCCCAAGTTATGTGTACTATAATAAATCTTTTATAAACCCTGACTATAACAGTTAACTATGTATAAATTAGGCTTTAATAAGCTTGACTTAAATGAATCAATAATAAATTAATAAATCTACTTATATGCTTCCACCACAGTGAACAGATATCAAATTATCTAAGTGGTCCAAATGAAGTCTCTTTTACTGGATTTAAGTGCCAGATATATGACTCCAATATCTCTGGATGGCAAGAGTTGGTAGTCAGAGCACACTAGAACTGTCTTTATATTAATCATCCTCAAAAATATTTTTAGTTATCTAAAAGCCCAAACTTTTTATGCTCATAAAATAAGTGAGTCATCCAACAAACTCTTGGCAATTTCTTTTGAAAACTTGCATCTGGATTACTGTATACTTGAAATCTGCCCTCAGAGGTAGTTGTTCTAGTTTAAATTTCTGATCTAATATTACAAATATTTGTATACATTGTAAAGCAACACAACATAAAGAAACTTAATTATGTCAGTGCTAATTGGTAGTCGATATCTACTCACAGACATCATTTGAAAAAGTCTTCTTTCAGAAAGTTCTGAATTTTCAGCTGCTTCCATTTGCATCTGCCTAAGAATCTTTGGTACAGGTCTGTGGTTTTCTTTTCTCTTGGTTTTCTTTCATCTGCACATATGCTTTTCCTTGTCTTTGTTATTGAAGTCATTTGCTGAGTTTAGAACTCTAAATTTTCTGTTTTTTTCAGAACTTAATTGACACTGCTCCTCTCATTTATTGGTCTCATAGTTACTGAAGAGGAGTCAGCAGTCATTGTTTCGTCTGCGCCAGGCTGTCAAACTCAGCATTTGTGCACATGAGGCAAACACTCTACCACTTAGCTACCTCCCCAGCCCTAACAGCCATTCGGATTGTGTGCAGTATGTCATTTTCCTCAGCTTCCTTCCTTTTCGTTTCTTTTCATTTATTTTATTTATGTATTTAGTCCAGGGTCTACAGGGTCTCATTACACACATTGGACTTGTAGTGATCCTCCTGTTTTCAGCCTCCACAGTGCTGGGATTACAGGCACATACCACCATGCCCAGTCTCAATCGCTGTCCAAGGGTGTACCAGGGGTAGGGCCAGCACGACAGGCTGGGGATCAAACCCCCAGCCCCTGCGTCTGCCTAAGCAGGCACTTTAATCTGCTGAGCTATCTGGCCAGCCCATCCTCAGCTTCCTTTCAAGGTTTCCTTTCCTTTCAAAAACCACTGGGTGTGATTTTTCTGTGGATATATCATGCTTAATGTATTCTTTATTTTGTTATATTTTCTGTGTTAACCATATTCAATGAATTTTGAATTTCATTTATTATATTTTTCTTTTCTTTTTTATATTTTTCAATTCTAGAAATTCTACTTTTTCTATTTTCTTCTGAGATTTCTAATCTTTTTGTTCATTGTGATTTGTCTTTTTATATCATTGGTCACATTTACAATAGCTACTTTCAAATCCTTACCTGCTACTTATAAAATCTGGAGGTTTTTAGAAGGTCACACCACAGCAGTTGTCTTTTCCACTGTTCATTTTCACAATTTCTTTATCAAGTTACTTTGTATTGCATTTTGGACAGTGCAAATGTTGTATAGGGGAGATTCTGGGTTCTTCAGTCTCTCAAAAGTGCTCACTCATTCATTTCAGTATTTACTTTGAGTGGACTCAAACTACAAACTCTCTCTTAAGCAGCAGCCAACATGCTTTCATCTCAGTATTATTTTAGCTTAAGTTGGCTTGTCGGAACATTCTCCATGCACATATGATTTAGGAGTCAGGTGGAAAATAGGGGAAAGTTTATAAATAGATTTGTGTTCTCAGTTTTAGAACCCTCCTTCCTGGGATTCTCCCCTCAATTTCTAGTGGCTATAGTTACCGTAAACTCTGATTCTTCAGCCAGTTAGGCTATAGCTTTTTTTGTCGGATTTCTAAGCATCCCAGTCTGGTAAAACTCAGGACTGCCCTCAATTTAAAAACTATAAAAATAAAACATTCAGGGGCTGGGGAGATAGCTCAGTGGCATAAGCAGATGCTTGCCAAGTACAAGGTCCAGAGTGTGACCCCCGAATGAAAAAATAAATAAATAAATAAATAAAAAGTTCCACCAGTATTGTTTCTTTCATCTAAGTAACTTTCCTCCAATATCTGTCTGCTAGATTATTATCCAGTTCTTTCAGAAAGTTGACCTTTATATTTCGTCAGGAGTTCATAGTTGCTATCTATATTAGATATTTTTCAATAGTCACTATTCAGCTGCAGCAGCACTGGAAAGAATTATTGATATAGCATAATAACACCAATTGAAATGTTAGATTTCCTCATGATATCCACATATATCTGCTTACAAAAATATGTATGAGGGAGGTATCAGTTCCCTCATTTACAAAAAAGAGATTAAACTTCCATGGACTTAAAAAGAATTGCTTTTCAAACTAAGGTGTGTGAGTCGGCTCGTGGAAGAACACAGAGTAAAAAAGAAAGAAATAGATGGATTTGATAAACCATACATACATAAAAAGTAAACTAGTCTAAAATTAAGTTATAAAGTTTAGAAACAAAAGGATGCCCTGATAAATTTGAATTTCAGATTTTAAATGGAAAAAAGAAAATTTTAGTGCTTGTTCCATGCTTGTGTGGCATATTTATAGTGAAAATAGTTTTTAATGAAATTCAAATTTAACTGGATACCTTAAAGTTTATTTGTTAGTCTAGGTAAGAAAGAAAATCTATACTCTGAATCCAAGACTACATCTAATATTAGCATTCTTTTTTTTATTATTCAAGTTTTTTTTCCCCCTGTGTCTCTTAGTCCATTTCCTGCTGTTAAAATAGAAATCCACAGACTAGGTAACTTATAAAAACTAAAAGGAAATTTATTTCTCACAATTCCAAAGGCTAGGAGGTCTAAGGCTGAGGGGTCATATCTCACACAAAAAGCTTCTTTCACATGGAGACTCTGCAGAGTTTCAAGGTAGCACAGGGCAAGACAGAGTAATTGTTAGATGGAGTTGCATGTAAAATAAAGCCTACTCTACCCAATAATCCAATAATTTATTAACCCATTAATCTAGAGATGGACAATCAATTTAAGGTTAGGGTTAGAGTTAGGTTTAGGGGAACCACAGTTTCAAGTTCACATTCAAAGACTGAAAAGTCTGCATCTGTCTCAGCCTTAGCAAAAAGACAGCTTCTCAAAGGCAAAACATGCTCTTGCACTTCAGGACCCCCAAGCCTAAGAAATGGTTCTGTCTGCAGTTTGGGCCCACCTTCCTGACTCCGTTTGCTTTTCTATGTGCCAATCTTCTCTGGGAATAACCTCAGAGACATCCAGAAGTGTGCTTTATCAATTTTCTAGGATGAATCTTACCAAGTTGACAAACAAAATTATCACATACTATGTTTTAAGTTATGATTTCCTAGTCAGGGCTATTCCAGTTTGATTTAGCAGAGACATGAGACAGGATAGACCAGCTGTGAATGAGGATAACATCTGGGAAAGGTATACAGGGCAGGAGGAGATAGAGCTGGGCGAACATTTGTAAGGAGTCATACATTAAATGATCTGTGTTTACAGGTAAAATCAAGTTAAGCAAGAGTTAAATGTTAATAGCTTACAGTTCCTTTTATAACAGAAACAAATAATTATAAATATGTATATTGTTTAGTAATATATTAATAACATATATAATTGTAAATATAGGAAGTAAGCCACATTATGATAAAAATATCCAGTACTTAAAATTGAAAATAATGCAATTACATGGTTGTTACCAAAAATATCAACAAAAATGAATCTATAATTATCTGTAGAGGAACAT
This sequence comes from Tympanoctomys barrerae, assembly GCA_002564285.1. Lineage (NCBI taxonomy): Eukaryota > Metazoa > Chordata > Mammalia > Rodentia > Octodontidae > Tympanoctomys > Tympanoctomys barrerae. The sequence goes on along the minus strand of NDGN011556932.1, from coordinate 666 downwards.
ATTACTTGAAAGTGGATTAAGTAAAAGCATGTTTTTTAAACATAGAAACATTTATCCAGATTGTTTCATAAACTTCAGTCTAGATTTCTTAGACACTTACATGATCTGGCATTCATATGGTAATAAACCTTCACTTGTGATAAATAAAGTCATAAAATTATTAAATATTTCTGAATGAATTTTCCCTGCCTCTCCTCAACATTGTTTTGCCGTGAATGTTGTTTTCTTTGTTCTTTTTTCACTTATTTATGTTTTGGGTGTATTTAGGGGGAAGGAGGAGGGTACCTCTAATATCTCAGATTCTTAAAATTTTCTTTAACCTTTTTCAATTTACACACATTTAAGCTTCAGATTAATGTATTTTAAGGTTCTTTCTCATTTGAAATCACATAATCCATACCAAGGCGCTGGACAACTATATGTAGAAAAGATAGATTCTCGCAAAACATGCATCCATAAGAGCAAATTTTCATTTTTTGCTTTTTGTTTTTGACAGCACTGTGGATTGAACTCAGGCCCTTGCACTTGCCAGGCAAGTTCTTATTCTACTGAGCTATCTCCCTGGCTCCTAAACAGCAGAAGCCAGAAAGGGAACAAGGACTCCTCAGAATTTTTTTTTTCTTTTTCTTTTTTTTTTTTCTTTGTGTGTGTGTGTGTGTGTGTGTG
>NDGN011556931.1:0-17996 GCA_002564285.1 Tympanoctomys barrerae | reverse complement strand
AGCCAGCCCTGCCCCCTGGTGGGCTGAGCTGGCCACACACACACATACACACACACACACACAATAAATAAAAATTTAAAAAAAAATTTTTTTTGTGTTGTCTTTTTTTGACCTGTGTCTTATATCTATTACACTGAGATATTTATTTTCTTGCTTCTCTTTGATCATTTATTCATATTAATTCATTTTTCCATATCTAATGTTGAGCACAGTACTTGAAAAATAGGTTAAAAAAAGGTCTTGGAGTAAGTGTTGTTGAAGTGAAGAATTAGCTAAAATTACTTTTCCTTTAATTTAATCATTAAAAAAATATATGTTGAGCTCTTACTCTCAAAAAGCAGGGCATATAGTAGTGAACAAGAGAAGACATCACTGTCTCTGTGGAACTCATATTCTAGTGGAAGAGATACATTGGATGAATTTTATACTGAGTATATGATTGTTTAGATTGAGGAAAGTAGGAGGGGGGCTTCTTTCTTTGTGGCCAGAGAAATACATAAAAAATACAAAGAAGCCTGCCATGAGGAGAGCCAGTTGAAGAACACAGTGATAACTGCCTAGAACTGAGTTTTCCTGTATTCAAGACTGCTAAAAGCAGGAAAGTCCTGGATAAACCCAGAAAAGGGAAGTTCGTCCACCTGTGCTATTGATTTCCATCCCGTCTCATTTAAAAGGTTTCATTTCCTACAGTTACAACTTTCTGTTACATCATCAATTCCTTTGTAAATTATTAATCATTCCTTACTAACTCTTAGATTAGGAAAACTTTTCCTTGACCCTATACCATTTTTTACCTTTATTCCAGACTTGTTCTCACACCTCCCATTCATCTTTCAAACATTAATTTTAATGAGGCTCAGCTCTGATTACTCTGTTTAAGTTTCTCAATAAAGTTAATAATTTCACTTGCTAAAATCACTCATTGCTGTTTTTTTATTCCAGCCTTTAAGTAATCTGACAAAGCTGACTCCACACTTGAAAACTTGAAACACTGTTCTTTTATCTTCAACAGGCCTTCTTCTGGTTTTCCTTATACTTTATTAGCTGTTTTTTTCCCCCTCAGTTGTGGATCTGTCTAGGTTATTCTTGTGGTTAAAACCTTCTGAGTTATGTCTTTTAGCTTACTTATGTCAAAAAGGAGCTTCTCATATTTTTTCTTTATTCTGTTCCTGCTAAGATAAATTGTTCCTTGTTTAAGTTAAAAACCATTCATGTCTTCAAACAAGAAATATGGAAGTCATTATTTTTCCTTTTAAAAAATTTCACACAATATTGGGTTTTGTGACATTTTCATGATATGCATGTAACATTCTGATCATATCGATTACCTTGCTTTGTGTCCTTTAAATCCCTGACTCCCCTTTTCTCTTAAAATTTTTCCTTTCCTACATTCTCCTTTTACATGTGATAATTTTTCTGTGGCTGGCTTATTTCATTTAACATGAATTTCAATTTCATTCATTTTCCTGCAAATGACATAATTTCATTCTTCTTTGTGGCTGAATAATACCAAAGAATTTCTTCATCTACATTTTCTTTAGCTATTTATTCATTGATGGGCCCCTAGGCTCTTATAAACTATGCTGCAATTAAATGGGCATGCAGGTATCTCTAGTATGATTACTTTAATTCTTTGGGTATATACCAAGGAATGGTATAGCTGGTTTGTATGGGTTGTTATATTTTTACTTTTTTGAATATCCCCATATTGATTCAACAGTGGCCGTCCTAATTTACATCTCTGCCAACAGTTATAAAGTTAACTTTTTTCTGCATCCTCATTCTCCTTCCTTCCTTTCCTTCCTTCCTTTTCTCTCTCTCTTTCTATCTTTTTCTCTCTCTTTTTTTCTTTCTCTGTTCTTTTTTGTATTTTTGGTAATAGCCATCCTGGGCAGGGAGGGGTGGATGAGATGGAATTTCAATGTAGTTTTCATTTATATTTATCTGATAAAGAGATTGAACTTTTTTCTTTTTCTTTTTCTTCTTTTTTTGAATTTTTTCCATATAATTATAGGCAATGTATGTTTTCCTTTGAAGGAGTGTTTGTTCCTTTCATTTGCCTGTTTTTGATTGAATTGTATCTTTTGGAGTTAAGTTCTTTTGAGTTCTTTATATATTGGGAATACTAATCTTTTATCTTAAGAGTAACTGGCAAAGATACTCTTCCTATTCTGTAGACTTTTTCTTCACTCTAGTTTTCTTTTATTGTGATAAACCTTTTAATGTTGATTTTTACTAATATTTTCTGAGCTATTGGAATCTTACTCAGGAAGTTGTCTGTGTACATAGAAGTGTTTCCCCTGAATTTTGTTCTAAGATTTCAAAGTTTCAGGTCTTATATCTTAGTCTTTGATGCATTTTAGTTGAGTGTTATGCAGGGTAGAGATGGGAATCTAGTTTCAGTCTTCTATGTATGGATTGTCAGTTTTTTTTAATACCATTCTTTATAGAGGCTATCCTTTTTCTATGTATGCTTTGGGCCCTTTGTCAAAAATCATTTTGCTGTAGTTGTGTAGATTTATCTCTGTTCTGTAATATTCCATTGGTCTATGTGCCTATATTACACCAGTACCATTGTATTTTTGCTCTGTAGTATATTTTTAAATTGAATACTGTGATATCTCTAATATTCATCTTTTGCTCAGGGTTATTTTGGTTATTCTGGATCTTTTGTGTTTCCATTATTAGTTTTAGGATTTTTTTCCTACTTCTGTGAAGAATGTTATTGGTGTTTTGATAGGAATTGCAATGAGACTGGAAAGATTGCCTTTGGTAAAATGACTTTCAAAAAAAAAAATCTACAGATCCATGATCATGAGAGGTCTTTCCATCTTCTAATGTCATAATCAGTTTACTTTGTTAGTGTCCTATAATTTTTTCACTGTAGAAGTCTTTCACCTCCTTGATTGCTAGGTATTTTATTGAATTCTTTTTGAAGGTATTATGCATTATTTTCTTGATTTCTTTCTTAGCTAGTTCATTATTGGTGTACAGAAAAGGTGGGTTTTTGTTTTGTATGTATCCTGGCACTTTGCTGAATTTGTTTATCAGAGCTAAAACTTTTTAGGGAGCCTGTATGATTTTTTATGTATAGGTTATTATCATTTGCAAATAAGAATTATTAGACTTTTTTCCCTTTCCTATTTCTGTTCCTGTTATTTCTTTCCTGGCTAAAATTTCAAATATTTATTGACTAAGAGTATTGAAAGTGAACATCTTCGTCGTTCCTGATTTTAGAGAAAATAATTTTAGTTTCTACCAATTAGATATGATACTGGCTGTGAATTTCTCAGACATAACCTTTTCGATCTTGAAGTATGATCCTTCTATACCTAGTTTCTTCAGATTTTTATCATGATGAGATGTTGAATTTTTCAAAGGCTTTTTCTACATCTTTTGAGATGATCATGTGCCTTTTTTCATCCATTTATTTATTTATTTATTTGTACTGAGAATTAAAGTCTGAGCTTCCTGCTTGCCAGGCAGATGCTTTGTTACTAAGCTACATCCCTGGCTTTATCCATTTACTTGTGTTCATTGGTTTGTATACATTGAACTATCCTGGGAATGAAACCAAGTTGATCATGGTGTATCATCATTTTAATATTGAATTGTTTGGAAGTATTTTATTAAAGAGTTTTGTGTCTATCTTCATCAAGGATGTTGCTCTCTAATTTATGTGTGTATATCCTTATCAGGTTTTGGTATCATACTGATATTGGCTTCATAGAATGAATTTGGAAGTATTCCTTCCCTTTGCATTGCATGCAGTAATTTCAGGAACATTGGTATTAGATCTTATTTAAAACACCTGGTAAAAATTCCATAACCAATCTATTGGTCCTGTGCGTTTTATTGTTGGGAGACATTTTCATTTCTGTTTCAATCTTTTTTCTTATTATTGACCTATTTAGGTTTATATATTCCTGGTTCAATTTTGTTAGGTCCCTTGTGTTTAGAAATTTATCCATGTCTTCTAGGCTCTCCAATTTCAACCTATAGGTTGTCAAAGCAGACCTCTGGATTTCAGTGATGTCTGTTGTAATTCCCATATCCTCCTTCTTGTAATCCCTTGATTTGAATCTTGTTTTCTCTCTTTTGGTTTTATTGGCTAAGGGTTTATCAGTCTTGTTTATCTTATCAAAGAACCAACTCTTCGTTTCATTGATATTTTAATTTATTCTTTTAGTATCTATTAATCTCTATTTTTCTATTAGTTGGCTTTAGTTTGTTCTTGTTTTCCTTTGGCTTTCAGTACATCATTAGGTTATTTGAGAAATCTTTGAGTTTTTGATGTAGGCAATTATAATTATAAAATTCCCTCTGTATGTACTACTTTTGTTGTATCCCAGAGATTATGGTTCCATTTTTATTTGATTCCAGGGATTTTAAAATTTTTCCTTGATTTCTTTAATAACTCATCAGTCATTCAAACTTAAAGTTTTCATTCCATGTTGTTGTATAGTTTTTCTTGCTGTGACTTTCTAGTTTCTATTATGTTCTGATATTGTGACAGCCATTATTTTAATAATTTTGTATTTGTTAAGACTTCCTAAATGATCTACACTATGATATATTTTGGAGTTATGTGAATTCCCTGAAGAAATGTATATTCTGCAGTTGTTGTATTGAATGTTTTATAGATAGCTGTTAAGTTTATTTGATTCATGGCATAATAAATCTCTGATGTTTCTTTGTGGATATTTTTGTCTAGATGGCATATTTATTTAATTTTATTTTAGATGACATTTATTGATGAGAGTAGAGTTTTGAAGTCATTCCCTTGTTATCGTATTGGAATATAGGTGTTTTTTCATGTCAGGTGATGTTTTATGAAGTTGAGCTCTCTGATGTTCTGTCAATATACCTTCTTGGTATATTGCTATACCTTCTTGGTAGGTTGGTTCCTTTACCGATATGTGTCACCTTTCTTTGTATTTGTAATTTTGGCTAGAAGTCTGCTTAGTTGGCTATATATACTTTTGATTCTAGATTCATGTGCAGGTAATAATCATTTTCTGTTTTTTCATTTTAAGTCTGTGCCTGTACTGCAAAATGTGTTTCTTTGAGGCCGCAAATAATTGGGTCTTATATTATTCCAATCTGACAATTTGTATCTTTTAATTAGAGAATTAATTTTACATTCAAAGTTACTATTGAAAGGCATGTACCAAGTCCTATCATTTTGTTATTTTTCTATTTTATTCTTTCATGTACCTACAACTTTGAACATTTGTTCCTTAGAAGCTAAATCATTTTGAATACATGATAAACTCAGAATGTAAGTACTTTCGCTCTTCAATATAGTCTATGAGAAAGTTTTTAAGAGATTAAATACTCTTGAAATAGAACTGTTTGAAAATACAAAGCATGCTTCACCACAAAGGCAACTAATCCAAGTTTCTTCATGAATCAGAATATCATGGAAATAGTAGATTTGAAATAATATAATAAAGACTATCTAATAGAAAAATATAACCAGATGTGATTTGTTATTAGATGTGACAGTAGGCCTTTTTCATTGAGGCCTATATTTATTGTCTAAAGGAATAGAGTGGGTCTTATACCTAAAGGATCCCCACGGAAGTATGCAGAACAGCAGCAACTTGTGAAGAACTGAAGACAGGAAATCGATATACATTCTTACTGTGTAGCTAGCAAGAAATTCAGGAATTTCTTGAGATATCTCTGGATAATAGAGTATAATAAGATATATTTTCAATTCTATTGAGAATTTCTGTGTAGTTTAAAATGTTCAAAAGTTTAAATGTGTATTTGTTAAAGGCTCTGAGGACATTTTAGAATTGTTTAGTGGATAAGTGATGATTAAAAATATTTTTTCAGTTTGAAATCATATCACTTGTCTTAGTTTTTGTTGTTCCTGAGACAAAATACTCTACATCCAAAGTTAAAGGAGAAAGGGTTTATTTAACTCATAGTTTGTTGCAGTTTCAGTCAATAGCTGGCTCCGAAGCAGGGTTGCATGGCAGGATATTGCAGAGGTGAAACAGTTCATGGAATCACAGACAGAAACCACTGAGCAACAAGCAGCAGTCTGCCTCTTCCTTTCATTCCTTCTGTGCTAGCCACTTTTTTGATGGTGCCACCCACAGTCAGGGTGGGCCTTCCCATTATTCACACTCAGAAGTATGCTAAGCCAACAATTGGACCAATTTAATAATCACATCCTTAATCTTAGCATTTTACAGCCTAGATCCACCCATAACTGCATGAGGCTTTTTTTCACAGAGGGTGGGAGGGGTGGGGTCAGACATTTAGATAAAAGCTTACACTCAATACTTCCTTTTTTATTCATAATTTTAGTTTGTTGTATCTCTTGAGGTGGTAGCTTTTTCTTTAGGAGGCCTAGTGAGATAATAAATATTTTATATATATATATATATATATATGAAAAGTTAATTTATCATTCAACTAATCAATGTTCAACTGAAAAAAATTGTTTATATATTCAGTATATCAAAAGCCGTGAAGGTGCTCATAGCTTTTGACTCAGAAATTGCACTCATAGGTGGCATATCCAACAGAGAATATGAAATATCTAATATGTTAACGCATTAAAAACTAAATATTAATCACATTGTTACTTTTAATAGTGCAAACTAGAGAAACATTTTTATGCTTATTCCTACAGGAATAAGTAGGAAAATAACATTCTCCCATACAATGGAGTAATGATAAATGATCTGTGAAAAGTTTGTTTTTTGAGATATGCTAATGTATGTTAAAAGAAAAATATTAATAAAATGGTGCCTGTAAAAATATACATACAGTAAAAGTTGCTAGACCTATTGACAGGTTTTTTTTGTCCTAGGTGGTGGATTCATGGGTGATTTGCAGGATAACTGATAGTGGATTCTTAGTTCTCTCAGAAAAATGTGGCCTTAATTTGACACTGTATTTTCTCTCTCTCTCTCTCTCTCTCTCTCTCTCTCTCTCNGTGTGTGTATTTATCTTTTTTTTTTTTTTGATACCAGGAATCAAACTTACGACCTCATGTTATGTTTGCCAGGCAGGCACTGTGCCACTGACCTATATCCCTAGCTTGTTTTATTTGTCTTTAATGAGTATTTTTCCAGTCTTTCTTTTATTTTTGCAGGATGTTTTTCCGTGATGTGATAATTCTTCAAGCCTAGAAGAATGTGTCTGTAATTCAAATAAACTTTTGATGTTTTCGAGCCGTGATTGCTCTTGTAACGAATGCTATTACAAGTAAGAGAAATTTGAATACTTTTTTTTTAACTTTTTAATCTACAGAGAGATTTAACAGCAAAAGCAAATTACAGACTGTAATTACTGTCCTGTGCTGGGGAGATAGCTCAGCAGTCTAAGCACCTGCCTAGCAAGTGCAGAACACAGGTTTGATCTCTGTACCACATAGTATGCATGCCCCAGAGCCTAGGCACCCCGTGTGGGATACTGAACCAGGTGTGGTAGTGGGTGCCTGTAATCCCAGCCATGGGAGGCTGAGACAGGAGGATCACTTTGAGTTGAGCTGTGTAATGAGACCCTGTACCAAATCAATCAATGAATAAATGATTTTTTAAAAAATGTAAAAAAACCCAAAAATTCTCCTATGGACAAAGTTTGATCTTGGGACTTTAATAGCATACTGTCTTACAGTATTGTTTTATTTTGCTTAGATTTCTTGAGTATTTGTAAGTTCATTAGATCTTTGAGTATCTTTTTTGGTGGTTGCTCTAGTACCCCACTGCATAATCATAGAGCATTTTTATTGAATGTTAGTGTTACTCATAAAAAACTTTAGTTTTTTATTTATTCAGAATAAGTGTGTACTTATTTTACTAAAATAAAATGTTATTTATTGAGTACAAAAGTTCTGAAGCATGGATGACACTTAACTTGCTATTGCCTCAGCTAATACTGGCCTCACTCTGGGGTATGCTGAAAGAGTGACTGACTGGGCATGGTGGCACGCGCCTGTAATTCTAGCACTTGGGAGGATGAAAACAGGAGGATCATTATGAGTCCAACCTACATAGTGAGACTCTATAGACCCTGCAGACCCTGTTAAATATATTTTTAAAAAATTATGTTAAATAGCTTATTAGTTCTAGTTACTTGTTATATTTGAACTTTTTCTTCCTTGGGTTATTTTAGTATATATTTTATTTCTCTTTAATTATTAAGCAATGTTTTTTTTTTGCGGAACTGGGGATTGAACTCAGATCCTTGCACTTGCCAGGGAAGCACTTATTCTACTGAGCCATCTCCCCAGCCCCGAAGCAATGTTTGTTAACACCATAAATGAGAGTGAAGTTGTGATTTATATAACATTTTAAAAATATGTTAAATTTATATGTAGTCATTAAAATATATGAAATGACATATGATTGCATTAAGATTTATCCCAGTTTAATTTTGTTCCCTTTGTTTTTCTTGAAAATTAATTAGTTACGCTGGATATGCTGCTGTTCTTTACTTTGGGATTATTCGTACATTTTGTGTTCTTCGCCTCCATCTTTGACATTTATTTTACATCTCCTTTGGTTCATGGAATGACTCCTCGGTTTACATCATTGCCTCCTCCAGCAAGAAGATTAGTGCTCTTTGTTGCTGATGGCCTGAGAGCAGATACACTTTATGAATTAGATGAAAATGGAAACTCAAGAGCACCATTTATTAGGTAAGCACATCACTAGTCTATAAATGTCTCTTAGAAACAAGATGTCAAGAAAATTTTTCTAAATTCAAGTAAATAGTAAAATATTGTACTGTTTACCTTTGGGCACAGTGGAGGTGATGAGAAATAGAAAAGGGTACTTGTACATTTTTCTTTTTCTTTTTTTTTTCTTTTTGGCGGAACCGAGGATTGAACTCAGGCCCTTGTGCTTGCCGGGAAAGCACTTATTCCACTGAACCATCTCCCCAGTTCCCTTTGTACATTTTTCTTTGTGTTTTATATTAGCAAATTTTTCTTTGTGTTTATATATTACACCAATTTCCTTCTAGGTGTTATTTCTACTATTGGAGAAGCTGGTTAAATGTGTTAAATGTATGGCCTTAGCTTCTTTGGCAAACTTGTCATAATTTCTGAAACCTGGCTCACAAGCCCTGATATTTTCTTCTCTGTTCTTCTCTCTTCTGTTTTTCTTTTTGTTGGACTGGTGGTTGAAGTTAGGGAGTGCTGAGCTATATCCTCAGGTCATTTTATTTTTTCTTTCTTTTTTTTTTTTTGGTGGCACCGGGGATTGAACTCTGGACCTTGCACTTGCCAGGGAATTGCTTATTCTACTTAGCTATCTTTCTGGCCTCTTATTTTTCCTTTTAAGACAAGGTCACAATAAGTTGCCCAGTCAGGGATTTAACTTACCATCTTCCCTGCCTCCGCCAATATTCTCTCTTGCTTTAAAAAAAAAAAAAAAAGCTTGTTTTTTTCTTAAATAATGACAAGCATAAATACTAATAGGTTTCTATTTACAATAGTGTTTAGAAAATGTAAAGTATTAAAAACATAAAATATTAAAATTATAATCTATATCACTAGTATGTTTGGCTTTTATTAACTGGCTTTGTAAAGAAATGTTTAATTCTCTTGACTTGTGACTTCTCTATAATTATTCTTTTTCTGATTAATGGCAAGCCCCTCAAAATCCTTTCATGCTATTTTTAAGAGATTGAAATCAAATTTAAGAAGAGATTTATCTAAAATACAATACCTTCATCTTTCTCTCCACATCATAATTACTTTCTATCCCTTTATCCTGTTTTATTTTCTATATAATATCATTGTGCAAGTTCCATGAAGACTGAGACTTCCAGTGACATTTATCTCTAGCTCCTAGAATGCATGTAGGCAGTGTCTTCCTTTTCTGTTACTGAGACAAAATATCCAACACCCAAAAATAAAGGAGGAAAGATATATTTATTTAGCTCACAGTTTTGTAGAGGTTTTATCCTGGTTCCAAGGCAAGGTAAAATGATGGACGGGCATCGCAGAGGAAAAACTGTTCATGGTAAGCAGAAAGTATCAAAACAAATGATCTGAGCAGCTTTTTTTCTGCCCCTTTTATATTCTTCTAGGGTATTAGATAGAATACCTGGGACTAGGGCAATGCCAAATCAATTAGTGGACTGATTTAGTTAACCACCAACCCTTAATGCTTACACACTTAATGCTAACATGATACCGTGAATCAGCCACACACTCTAGATACAGACACTTCAGAAAAAGCACCACCTATGACCACATGAGGTTTTGAGGGACATCTAAGTAGAAGACATAATAGCTGATTAACAAGTATTTGTTGATTTCTAGAAGAATGAATGATCTTGAGTACTGTGTTGAATTTATATTTACCACTCTTTTCTTGTTTGGTACTGGGAATAGAACTTACAACCTCACTCTTGCCGGACACATGCTACACCTCTGAGCTATATCCCCAGCCCTGTGTTGAATTTATAGTGGCTTGAGAATAAATACATAATAAATGAGCAACTTAAGAAGGAAACATTAGTTGGAAAATAAGATCGAACTAGGATTAAGTGTAGTGCACAAAATTTTTTAACATAGATTGCTACAAGTAATTAAAATATTTGGATAATATATTTGGGTGAATTTCTTAATTACCAAAGAAAAGACAAATATAGTTTGTTGTAGGTTTTCTTTGTTTTTGCTGAAAATTGAACCCAAGGCTTTTCACATGCTAAGAACTCACTGTACCACTAAACAACAGGCCAGAATTTTTGAGATAAAAATATGCTGGTTATTGAGGAAAGGTTAAGCTTTCCTGATAATACTTTTTTATCTTTTGGGTCTTATTGAAGGGAACATTGCAGGCTGTGGTCTCTATGTATCTGGGGTTGCAAATCATTCATTCTATGTGTACAATTTCAGAAATCTTCTAGCTTCTTAACCTTTTTGATTTTTTTTTTTCTGGGAAGGGTCATTTCATTCCTGGGGATGGAACTCAGGACCTTGCACTTGCCAGGCAGGCATTTAAGCTGATGAGCTATTTCCTTGGCCTTTCTTCTTAATCTTTTTGAAAGATTTCATTTCTGAAAAAAAAAAAAAAAAGCCCTAATGATCTTAAAAAGAAATATTTAAATTTATATATCTTCGTTGTACTGTTTTTCCCAATGTATTTAGTACAGGGTCTACGGAGTCTACAGTGTCTCACTATGTAGATTGAACTCGTAGTGATTCTCCTGCTTTCAGCCTCCCAAGCGCTGGGATTATAGTTGTGCAACACAGTGCCCAGTTTGAGTCTGGGGGCGGGGCAGCACAGCACACCAGGGATTGAACCTTGGTGTTGTGCTCTGCCTAAGGAGGTGCTTTAATCTGCTGAGCTATCTGTCCACCTCTTCTTCAAGTTTTATTCTAATTTTCAGTATAAAACTCAAAAAGTTAACACAATTTTCATTTAATGTTTGATCCAATGGTTTTAAAAGTACTTATTATGTATATTTTGTCAAAGCTGGTTTTATAAGGTAAATCAATAGTAAGAGAACTTAACTAATTACAAATATTTTCCTTTATAACATAGTAAGTGTCAGGCATTCATCCTAAGGATGTTATTTTTGCATTTACTGTTATATAACTTGTTGCTTTGCTGGCATTCTACTTGGAATGGCATCACTGCTGGTTTTATTTTCTTTCTCATTTCTTAAATCACTGTGATACAACTTTAATAATCTTGATAATCTTTGCTAAAATAATCAAAATTTTAGCAAAAGAAAAATTTTGCCTGTTTTAATCTCAAATTTAGGAATGTAATTTAACCCTTAAGAGTGTGTTCATTTTTCCTCCCCTTTTTTATTTTAAGGGTTATTTTCAACTATACTAAAGTTAAAAGGATTGTAAGATGAATGTCTGTATACCTTAACTTTAACCATTTTTAACTTTTTTGATATTTGCATTTTCTATTAACATTCACAGACCCTCAAGCCTACACACACACACACACACACACACACACACACACAGAGGTGTTCATGGGCAAGTGCCTATTTTTAATTGTTCTGGAACAATCTATAAAAGCACTTCAGCACGTATGTCTTTTTTTTTGTGGAACCGGGGATTGAACTTAAGCCCTTGCGCTTGCCAGGGAAGTGCTTATTCCACTGAGCCATCTCCCCGGCCCCAACACTTATGTCTTAAGAACAGAACTTTTTCTTACATAACTGCAATATTGTCATCATAACAAATAAAATTTAATACTGATATGTAAACTATATTCTATATTATACAATATTGCTATGTTAATAGCAGTTATATCTGTGTAACAAACCATTTCAGTATGATGTGCTTAAAGGATCAATGGTGTATTTTGCCTTATGATGCTGTATAGTGGTTAAGTAGTTCTTTGTCCATTTCATTTATGCTATTGCAATGTCTTTCTTATTTAAGTTTTAGCTCTTATTTTGATTTTATAGTGCTGTGCAAGTGTTTCCCCTCTGAATTACATCCCTTTCCCCTACTCTTTGATTTTGATTTTTCCTATAATATTTTTATTTTTGAAACGTATCATGAGGATCTATGTTAACTGTTCATTATTGTCTCTTAGGAATATTATAATGCATGAAGGCAGCTGGGGTATATCTCATACACATGTGCCAACAGAATCTCGGCCAGGGCATGTAGCCCTGATAGCTGGGTTTTATGAAGATGTCAGTGCAGTTGCCAAAGGTATTGTCTACTTAAGACAATTTAATTAAATGAAACCCTTTTATAAATATTCATTTTTTTACCACTAATTATGTTATAAATTCAAAAATGTGTTTTGAAATTCTTTTGACAAATATTTTAACATTATTGAGTCTGGAATTAAGCTTTAGTCTTTTATCAGACTGTGCTTTTGAAAGAGTATGGTTGAAAGGTTGTGTGTTTTTCCAGATGTTACTTTCAAGAGTGCAAAAGTGATTTTATATTTTACTAAGTAATAAGTCATCTCTTGGTGGGTTTTTAAAATAGTGATGCACTATGCATAACAATATTTGCTATTAGCTTTATATTTGTTCTCCAACTGTCCTAATTACTCTTCTCTCCTTGCTGAGATAAAATACTCAATACCCAAAATAAGGAAGGAAAGGTTTATTTAGCTCACAGTTAGTGAAGGTTTCAGTACATAATCTGATGTTTCCAAGACAGAGTGACACATGGCAGAGAGCAGCCATTCATGGTGGCAAAAAACAGCAAAGAGCAGCAAAGAGCAAAAAACAGCAAAGAGCAAACAGCAGCTGCAAGCCTCTTTTCCTTCCTTAATTTCTATGCAGATTATCTGCCCCAGGGCAGGTGTAGCACTCACACCCATAATCCCAGCATTGGACCATGAGTTTATCACAAACTCTAGAAGCTTGCCCTAATGACTGCATGAGGCTTTGGGAGGATAACTAGACACAAATCATAACACCAACTAATTACACTACCTGAAAAATAGATCTTTTTTTTTTTTTTTTAAGTAGATCTTTTGGAGTTTATTTCACCAAATATGTTTTGCTATTGTTACTTCTTGCTTTTTTCTCCATTACCTGAAGGGTGGAAGGAAAATCCTGTAGAATTTGATTCTCTTTTTAATGAAAGCAAGTATACATGGAGCTGGGGAAGCCCAGATATCTTGCCTATGTTTGCCAAAGGTAAGAGTCATTGATTATATTTCTGTAGTCATTGTAGGAAATGAATCAATATGCTGAAGTTTTTATACATACTATCTTTATTGGTTTTGAGACAAATATTTTGTATCTCTAGGAGGGTGCATTACAACAGATAGACATGACAGATTAATTGGCAATATGTCCTTCTCAGCTGCGCTTGGGAAAATTGACAGTGTCATGTCAGATATTTCAGAATGAAGGAAATGGTATATGGGTCTATCACTTTAAAACATTCTGATCTTGAACATGTTAGACAACCTCTGTGAGCTTCAGTCTTCCTGTTTGTAAATGTATGAGTTTTATAAAATTATTTATTTCTACCTTATATTTAGTATTAAATTAGTTAACTTATTGAAACAGTTAATGAAGTACTTACATCCAGCTTTGTTATGTTGATGTCTGGTTCATTATACTTCCATAAATCCTAAAATATTTAGTATATATTCATTAAAATTTATAGTTATAATTTCTGTTTCAATCTATTAACTATGCCATATATTTTGGCATTTGATATATATGGCAATAATGTGGCATTTATTGAAATGCATGTATTCAGTTCATAATAGTGATAATGACATTTGGATTTGCTGTATTTATTTATGTCCAGAAACATGTATTAAAAAACTCTTGATTAGAAAGTTCATTTATATTATTTCAAAAAATCAGTTGGATGTATTTCATATCCTTAAAAATGTTTTTTTTAACTGGGAGCACAATGATTGGACATTTCACTTAATTGAAAGATTTTTGTAGCATTAACCTTAGCCAGGGGTATAATTATAATTGGAACTTTTGAAGAATACTATGTGTCCCCAATTTTAAAAAAAAAAAATATATATATATATATATATGTATATATAAAACTTTGTATATGATATTCCTAGAACATTATTATGCTGGTCAGGCAAAGAGTAATCAAAATTCATACTTTTGTATTTTTCCTTCTTTGGGAATCACCTTAGTTTTTTGAAGGGCTGATGGTAGTGAGGGCAGATTTAGTTACTCATCAAGTTAACCTTCCCACACATGGCTGTGACTGATGGGACAAAATCAGTGCCTGTATCAGGCGTGATCCAGTAGGACCATTCTGTTTCTTATGGTAACCACCTAACCCACTCAAACCTCTTTATTTTATTATTATTATTATTATTTATTAATTAATTTATTTATTTTTGACTGGCGCAGCCTGCTCTGAGGGAGGGGTTTGCACAGCATGTTGTGCAGGAGAACGAACCATGGACCCTTGGTCCTGCCTTAGCTTGGCTAAGCAGGCTTTTTAGACCACTGAGCTATCTTGCCAGCCCCAGACTTCTTTATTTGGGCCTCTGGGAAATAGAATAACTGAGGAGAGAAGTGGCTGAGCAGGGTCATTAGAGCTAGAATGATGGAGAAAATGTTATTACTTCTTACATTTCTTTCTTAGAACCTGAAAGTACCTATCAAACAGAAATTATCTTAAAATCTTGCAAATCTGTAAGATTAATATATTTGTTAACATTTTAAAACTGTTCAACAGTAAGCAGTATTTCTTCCCTGATATAGAGAAAAATGCACATGGTCTATAAAAAAAGAAATTTTGAATTTTGTTCTTGGTTTAGGAAGGTTTATATACCACATTTAAAAAATCTTAGGGCTGGTGAGATAGCTCAGTGGACTAAGTGCCTGCTTAGGCAAGCGCAGGGACCAGGGTTCATCTCCAGCACCAGCCCCGCCCCTAGGGGCATAAAGCAGCCACTGAGACCTGGCATGGTAGCACACACCTATAATCCCAGGGCTGAGGAGGCTGAAAACAGGAGGATCACTATGAGTCGGAGCTGTACCAAATACATATTAAAACAAAAACAAAAAACTTAGATTGTAACTTCCTATAGAAACATGCATTTTTAAATAGTTTAATCCTTAACAAGAGACAACCTTTGGTACTTATTTTTGTTTTAGTGCATATAACAATTTAGATTTCTAAGTTTTAGGTATTACAAACTTCGCTATTATAAACTTGGGTACACATATATTGGTGTTATATGGTACTTTTAATTCTTTTGGAAAAATATCAAGAAAGGGAGTATCTAGGGTCTAATGAAACCCCTACTCCTAGTTTATTGAGGAATTTCCACACTAATTTCCACAGTGGTGTATCAGTCTACGCTCCCACCAACAGTGAGTGGAAAAGGGTTCCTTTTTCCCTACAGCCCTGCCAACATTTGCTATTGGTTGAGTGTGTATTTATTTATTTATTTATTTTGTATTTACTACAGGGTCTCACTACACAGATCAAACTTGTAGTGATCCTCCTGTTTTCAGTCTCCCGAGTGCTGGGATTATAGGCCTGTGCCACGACGCTCAGTCTCAATCAACTTTTCAGCATGCTCGGGAATGGGCTTGGCACAGCACATCATGATCGAATCCAGCCCTTGTGTCTGCCTAAGCAGGAGCTTTAATCCACTGAGTTATCTGGCCAGGCTTGGTTGAGTTTTTAAGAAAAACTATTATTTCCGCAGTGATAAGTAATCTCAGCATTATTTTAATTTGCATCTCTTGAATGATCAGTGATGTTGAACATTTTTCCATGTATTTATTTGTTGTTTGTACTTCAGAGAAGTATCTGTTCATTTCAGATGCCCATTTTTGGATTGGGTCTTGAAATTTGGCTTCAGATTTTTTTTCAATTCTTTCTGGGTTCTAGATACTAGTCCTTTGTCTGAAGAACAACTGGCTAAGATTTTTTTTTTCCCCACTCTGTGTTGTCTTTTCACTGTTAGTGGTTTCTTTTGTGGTATGAAAACTTTCTAATAAGATGAGATTCCCATTGTTGATTCTTTGTAGTATTTCCTGTGTAGTCAGGGTTTTGCTCATGATGTAAATGCTGTGAGATGGATAAAAAAGATATGATTTTATATGCAATGGCGTATTACTCAGCCATAAAGGATGAACTTGAGACATTTAGAGCGGAATCGATGGACCTTGAGACTATACTCTTAAGTGTAGTAAACTGGACACATATGTACAAATATCACAGTGTCTCTTAGCCAAGAGAAACTGAAAGTGTAAATAAGAACAAAAATACATAGTTGATGTGGTGAAATAGGGAATAGTTCAAAAAGGGGAAGTTGGGTGTGGGAAGGAAAACAAAAAAATGAGAAAAAAAGGATAAAATGGAAACAGCTTTGTAAATAAGGAGGAGAAGAGTTGAAGAGAAGAGAGGAATGGGAAAAAAAGAGGAACTAAGACATATATACAGGTACACATTTGCTATGATAAATGTGATCATCGTGTATAACTAAATTATTTCAATAAACCTAACTTAAAAGCAGTAATTTATACCTTTGCAAGTTAATTATTTATGTGATATAAATGTAAATCAGAATATGGTATTATGAGGACAAAAAGAATATGTGAAAGTATATAGTATGATTCATGGCACATAAAAAATAATGTTAATTATTCTTCCTTTTCCCTATTATCAAAGAAAAATATTTTAAAATTTCTGATTATTCATAAAAATTCCAAAATAGAACACATAGTGGCACATGCCCATAATCCCAGCATTCAGAATGCCTAGGAGTTCAAGACCAGTCTGACAACATGGCAAAACCTTGTCTCAATGAAAAAGAATTTTGGCTGGCCAGATAGCTCAGTGGGTTAAAGCACTTACTTAGGCAGATGGAGAGAAACCAGGGTTCCACCCCCAGTGTGCCATGCAGGGTGTGCTGAGACCGGGATTGAGGCTGGGCATGGTGGCACGCACCTGTTTTCCCAGCACTTGGGAGGCAGAAAACAGGAGGGTCACTAGGAATCCGACCTGTGTAGTGAGACCCTGCAGACTCTGTACTAAATACATTAAAAAAAGTATTTAAAAGTAAAATATAAATCTTTAAATAAATAAGGTCCAAGGTGTACAGCGGATATTGTGAAATGAGAAATACCTGACATGCTCAAGCTGAGTTTGATCCCTGTAGCTCCAAAAAAAAAAAAAAAAGAAAAAAAAGAAGAAATTGTTCAAAAGGAAAAAGGAAGTAGGATAGGGAAAGAAAGGAGGGAAAAAAAGAGATAACTATAGTACTTGTCTGTCTTACCATATCTTATATTCTGAGTAACTATTTTAAAAATAACAATACTCAATGTATTAACTATTATTATTCTCCTATTATTTTGTTATGAAATTTTGTTTTACTTTTTTCCATTAAAATATCTTTAAATGATTATCTGGAATTTTATGATTGTTTAAAGTATTTTTAAAAATTATTATTATTATTTTTTTTTTGGCAGAACTGAGGATTGAACTCAGACCCTTGTGCTTGCCAGGTGTCTTAATTACTCTTCTCTCGTTGCTGGGACAAATACCTGACACTCAAAATGAAGGAAGG
>NDGN011556925.1:0-13192 GCA_002564285.1 Tympanoctomys barrerae | reverse complement strand
CTTCTTCTTCTTCTTCTTTTCTCTCTCTCTCTCTCTCTCTCTCTCTCTCTCTCTCTCTCTCTCCTTGTATTTTGAGACAGGGTTTCAATATGTAGTTCAGGCTGGCCTTGAACTCACTATGTAGTATAGGTTGGCCTCAAACTAAGGCTGATCCTCCTGCCTTGGCCTTCCTAGTGCTGGCATTACAGGCAAGCACCACCATGCCTAGCTTTCAGTGTCACTTTCAAAAAGAAAAAGCGTTTTATTGGGGTTGTGAAATCACTGAATTAATTAAAAGTTATCCATAAGGAAGAAAGAAATGTACACATACATGCACACACACAAGAATTGCACATAGATGGGTATGCAGAGAAAGTCAAGTGAGGGGAGTATAATCATGGGTATACCTATAATTCTTTAAAATTTTGTCTATTTTTCCTGTATTTTGCTGTATTTTCCTTCTGCATGTGAGGCAAATACTGCACCACTGAGCTACATTGCTAGCTCTACACATACCATTCTCGAAGGAGCTACTCATCTTTTGTCTTCTTCCCTCATTAAGAAGCCAAGGTAGGAATTGGCAAGAAGGATTATCACAAGAGAGGCTTCCCCTCACGCCCCCAGAATGCTGAAGTCCAGAGCCCGGGAGATGGTTATGCCAGTACAGCACTTTGAAAGGAAGTTTACAACCTGACTTTGTCACATACCATTATAGATATTATGTGAAGTTTTTGATGAGTCCTTTTGATGGAAGCCCCATTCCTTGTCTTCACTAGGGGCTACTTGTACGTTAATTAGTGGTCTTGAAAGTGTGGAGAGAAGCAAAATTCCCAGACTTTGGATGAGATGGGGCTGGGATGTCCAGATGTTGGAATAGTGAGGCCTCTGGGTTAATAAAGTGTCTTCGTATTTACTCTCTAGTAGACTTTTTTCTAATGAACAGCTTCAAATGGTTTGGCTGAGGAGTGTTTCTGGCCAGTCCCACCTCCTTTCCCTCTATTCCTTTTTTGGATTCTCTTTCCCCAAATATAGTCTTATATAAATTCCTCAGATACTGAGCGAGTATGGAAGGGTCCTTGGAAAGGAAGCATAAAGGACAGACCTAGAAGGGCTGGAATGAAGGTTTAATGTAGCCCTGTATGGTTAGGAATGAAGTATGGGACCTGCAGCAGATGTTATAGCTGGGGATTTGAAATTGAAGTTGAGTTGCATATGGACTGAAGTGGGACGGTAGAGGTTGGCAGGGCATCTCTTTCAGTCTTGACAAGATTCTGAGATGCCTATTTTTGGAGTCCAAGGCAGATGTTCTCCCACTGAAGGGAGTGTTTGGTGGCTGCTCTCTCTTGGAAGGGCGGGGCAGGTCCCCTCCCCCTACTCCTCACAGCTGAGCAGAGCCATATATCACCAAGGGGCCGGGGCTCTCTAGATGTATTGCCCTAATACGTCGCTATAGCAACCCCACTCTAATCCTGCATTATTCTAATGTGGTCCCCTCCCCACTGTGATGTATAGCTTGGGTCTCAGAGCTGCTAGGCCTCTTCTCTGAAAGAGACTGCTCCAAGTACCTCAGGGGAGGGTGTACTTAGCTTCCTTGGGTCCCATCTTGATGTTCTCCTCCTGTGCATGGGATCATTTTCAACACTGGGTATGGAGGCAGGATCTGGCCCATCAGCCTACCCGCCTGCCTATCCAGGGAGGGGAAGCTGCAGATCATACGTTCCTGGCCCTGGCACACAAGTGCCTGACGCACCGGCCCACGCCAGCGTGCCTGGCCTGGGGACCTGAGGCCTTGGGGTTGGGGCCAGGGCAGGACAATGGCTGCATTCCGGCCATTAGCCACAGGCTCCCATTGTTTTTGTGGACACTGCCTGCTTGAGGGCTGCCATTCTGGCCCTCACCCCTCATGGGGCGTAGGATGCTCCCTGGACCACTCCCCCAGGGACCATAGAGGAGTGATTCATGGGGTGGCCAGGACATAGCTGGCCCTAGCTGTGCCCAGATTCTGGAAGGTGGGAGGGGGAGGCCACTGAGGGCTGTTTGTGTCAGGGGAGGGGTGGCTGAATAGCTAGAGGACTCAGGGCCCTGGACGCCAACCACGTCATCTCCTACCCTTCCTTGTGTGTGGGCTGGTCAGAGAGGCCCCATTGTCAGAGGAGCAGGCCCACCCAGGCTGAAGTGCAAGTAAGAACCTCAAAATTGGGAAGAGACATGGTCAAGGGAATGGCAGAGACTTGCTCCAAGTCACATATTCAGGTAGTGATAGGCCTGGGATCAGAACACTGCCATATATCTTCTGAGTGCTGAGATATGGCTGGCATTTCTGATAGCAAATGGAGTCTCAGTGGTGATCTTCAGCGATTACATTTGTAAGCTTCTTTGTCTCTCCTGCTTCCTTTGAAATCCATCAGATTAGGGCAGCATTTGGCATCCTTGGAGTAAGCGATGAGACCTTAGGGGAAACCTATTGCCATGAAGAGCCATATGGGCCACACCTTCCATAGGGCCCTGAAGACACGAGTAGGGTGTGAAAGCTCCCAGCACTCTTACACACAAGGTTCGTAGAGACAATAGACCTTACTGGGGCTGGTGAGATGGCTCAGTGGAATAAGTACTTCCCTGGCAAGCACAAGGGCCTGAGTTCAATCCCTGGTTCTGCCAAAAAAAATTAAAAAAACCTGGAAGGCCTGTCACCCCTCTATCTTACAATAGACCTTATTGTTTCCTTCCCAAAAGTTTCTCATGTGGGCCCTCACATACCTACCCTCCATAAACAAGAGGTAGGGAGAGAATGAGACTGTTTTGAGGACAGGGGAACTGGCCTTATCTATCTCTGTGCCCAACATAGGCCCTGCTTGTTAAATTATATGATTGGTTGAGTGTCTGGTAGATGGTGGGTAATCAAATAGGTGGTTAAAGGGCAGATGGATAAGTAGATGGGTGGTGGATGGCTGAATGGATGGCTGCATGAGTGGGTGGGTAGCCTGATAAGCACCTGACTGAGTACAGGATGGATGGATAAATGAATAAGGGAATGCCTGTTTCCCATTTTGAGGTACAGGGATGACAGATGACCCAATTTGGGATGAGTCATGCAGCAAGGCCTGGACCAGGTATCTGAGGGTGGGTGACCCTATGGCATTGTTTAGTGGTCAGTCTCTGAGCAGTAGAACCAGGAGTGGAAAATTGCAGGAATCTACAGTCAGGTTTAGTTGCATGGTAGGTAGCTTTACAGGGTCAACGGTAGAGATGGCAAAGCTTTTAGAACTTTTTTTTCTTTTTTAAATGTATTTAGTACAGGGTCTTACTACATAGGTTGGATTTGTAGTGATTCTCCTGTTTTCAGCCTCCCCAGAGCTGGGATTACAGGCACACACCACCATACTCAGTCTCAAATCTCGGTCTTAGTGGGCCCAGGGACGTGGCTGGCACGGCATGGCAGGGATCAAATCCCGGCTGCTGTGATCTGCCTAAGCAGGCCTTTAGTCCACTGAGCTATCTGGCCAGCCCAAAACTTTTAGAACTTTCAATGATAACAAATAGCTTGCTGTGGTGTGTTGTCATAGGTCCACCAGCACTGGTCAAAAGGCTTTGACCCTAAGTGGAATCTTCTGTGTTAGGGACAAAGGTGTGGGCTTGGGGCCACCAGAGGAAGGATACTGGCAGGGTAGGAAAGACATGAAAGTTCAGGAAGGAGGAGGAATGAGCGGGATCTGAGGGCTGTGGGGCTGAGTGACTCGCCTTGATCATGAGCTAGCTGAATGGTGCCACCCTCCATAAAGCCTTCCCTGCCCCTCTGTGCTCTGTCTCCCCAGAGCTTGGCGCGGAGCCTTTGTGTGAAGAGATCCAGTGTACCTTGTTAAGGACTTTAGATTGCCACAAATAGGCAGACATGAGGAACTGGTTGAGAAGCTACACCTAAAAGTAACTTTCAGGGTCTTGGGTCTCAGTTTCTTCATCTGTGGACTGGGGGCGGAGATCTTGAAATTTTCCTTCCAAGATTGTTTTGAGAACAGAGAGAAAGAACTCTAGGATGCTGGAGGAAGGGAGCACTAGGAATTATTGTTCTGCAACTGCTTCAGTTCAGCAATAATATATATTGTACATATAAAATTATTTTTATAGCTAACATTTAATGTGCACTCACAATGTGCCAGGCTCTCTTCTAAGTGTTTATATATATCATCTCTCTTCTAGTCTCAGAGCAATGCTATGAAATAAGTGCTATTATTACCATCACTCACAGAGGAGGAAACTGAGGCAGGAAGAGTTCATGTAGCTTGCCAGAGGGCTGGTGAGTACGAGGCAGTGCAGCTAAAATAATCACTAGGGCGAACTCCAGGGCCGTATCCCTAGGTCCTGCACAGTAAATGGGGCTTGGAATGGACCAATCAGGAGGGCTTCTTGACTGTCCCAGTGATCTTAGCAAGTTACCCCACTTGCTTGAGCCACCTGAATGTGAGCGGTGGAGAGGGGCAGACCCAAGCCAATTAGCTCCAGCATCATTGCTTTCCCACTTCTCTTTCTGGCTGAGTCTTGAGTTCTAAAACTTCTTCCACTTTTTTTTTTTAAATATGTATTTAGTACAGAGTCTACAGGGTCTCACTACACAGCTCAGACTCATAGTGATCCTCTTGTTTACAGTCTCCCAAGCACTGGGATTACAGGCACACGTCATCACACACAGTCTCAATTGCTGTGTCAGTGAGCCCCGGGGGCAGGGCTGGCAAAGCACACCAGGGATCGAACCCTGGTCCCTGCATCTGCATAAGCAAGTGCTTTAATCTGCTGAGCTATCTGGCCAGCCCTACTTCTTCCACTTTTGGCAAATATTCAACTATTGGTGTTCGATATACCACTGTTTGCCTTATAATGGGTATAAAAGGAACACAGACCTAGGAGCAAGATCAAATGTATTTATCTTGATGCCTAGACCAGGTCACTAAAACTCCCTAGGTGCCGGTTCCTTTTTTTGTAAAGAAGGGATACATAATATGAGAGATTGAAAATGAAGCACAGAGTGACAGGTAAGTACTATGTCAGAGAGCCTGGGAAACAGTGGGGTCCAAGGAGAATGTGATTTATATTATAGCTTTGTTCCCTGTTTCTTTGTTTCTGTATCCTCCATCTCACAATAAAAAGCCTTCACTTTGTATTCACTTATGCCAACACTGTATGTACATTATCTCACTTAATAACTCTATGATAAGGGACTGACCACAGTCACCATACCAGGAAACGGAGGCACAGAAATTTAAGTTGTTGCCTTAAAGTTACAGGACTGACAAGAGATGGATTTAGGATTGGGACCCAGGTTCATGTGGCCCCATAACCCTGTGATATGCCATTCTGTTCTCTGTATCTCCTCTGAGGCATGGGAGATCCAGAGGGTCTCTGAAGACAATGGGAAAAGCCTGGTGGCCTACAGAAGCTAAAAGGGACCCTGCCCCAGGCTGGCTATGTTCATGAGCTGCTTGAGTCATGGCCATAGCTAATGCTTGGAGACATATTCTCTGCTCCCCTGCTTGCCCAGCTCCAGGGAGTCCCCAAGGATGGTGACAATATTCTACTTCCAGTCCTCTGTAGCAGCACAGGGTCCAGGTCTGCTGTGGCTCTTGCTCCCTTTCTCAGCTGAATAATCTGGAGCCTTTGAAGAAGAATTTCTGAAAAGCCATCAGGAGTGAGTCATTGACTTAGGGAGGCGATGAATCAACGGGGAGTTCATAAAACGGCAAATGAATCGGGTGTGAGAGCAACGGAGCCACTGCTATTCCCCAGAACCCTCCGGGGACAGAGAGCTGAGAGAAAAGAAATAAAAATAACACGGGGCCTTCCGCCTGCTACAAACCTAAGGCAACTCCTCCTTCCATGCTGGAAGACAGAGGAGAATGGAGGGATGGGACCCACTGGCGGGAGAAGTGGGGCAGAGAAGCTCCCAGGGCACTCGGCTCCCTGGGTTCAGGTTGTGGGCGTAATTAGCAAATGCCTTTTTCCCTTCTTTTCAGGAGCCCTCACAAGAAAGAACACTGATTTTGACGAACACCCAAAATAATGTGAGATCAGGCACCATGCATTATGCATGAGGTCTGATTTAACATGAACATTATTTCTTGTGTACGAGACCATATGCCTCCGTGCTGTCTCTGCAGCCTAATAATACCCAGACCCACCCTGGTCAGACTCAGCGGGAGGATGTGTCCACTGATGTGCATGCAGAGAACCGGTGTGAGTGAGGGATCAGGGCAACACTCTCCTGATCCATAGGTCACCTGAAGAGAGCCATCAGATGCCCTTGAGGAGCCATCAGATGCTTCTGGGAAGCAGAAGGAGGTTATGTCCTTGGGGAAGCACCAGGGAGTTAGGAGTAGGTGTAACCGAATGAAAGTGCCACTGTGTGTACCTGTGTGCATATGTGCGTGAGTGTGTGTGCATGTATGTGCAGAAATGTGTGTATGATATATCGGGGACTCATGAGTTGGTAGCATGGGGTTCATTGCATGCCAATGTGGGGTATGGGCATAGTTAAGGTTTTACTGCACGAAAAGGATGATAGTGGAATAGATAGATCTAATTGCTGTGTGTGTTTGTATATATACACGCATATGTACTTGTGGGGGTGTGTGTTTAAAAAATAAGATCACACATATATACAAACACACAGCCTAACTTTAATTATCTGAAAGGAGCAGGAAGAAATCTGGGAGGAGCTGGGACAATGACTGGCAGGGGTGTGTCTGGAGTGCAGATTGTGGGGTAAGTGCTTAGAAATCCTAAGAGGAGAGGACCTGGTTAAATGCTACACAGGGTAAATGCACACACAGGTTGTGTGTGCACAATTAAATATTCCATGTGTCAGGCACCTAGTGGCTCCTAAGAGCTCCGTGCCAAAGACCAAAAAGATTGTTTTGGATGGCCAAAACAGTGGTGTGGGTGTATTACAGGAGTGTCGGCATTTGTGTGAGCAAGCTGGTGAAGGTGCAGGTTGGGCTTCTAACTGGCTGAGAAGAAGAGTGATGGGTGGGCTTCTCAGAGTGGCCATGAAAATTAATGGGAAGTGGAAGAGGGAAGGGCCTTGGGCAAGCGGGGGTATGCTTGTGCACGAAGTAGGATTGCTTCCTCTGGAAGCTACAGTTTCATCCACTGGAGCTGCCACACCCAACGAGTAGCCACTTGTAGCTGATTTTACGGGCATGCTTCACTTCAAGGTACTTCGGCTGACTTTTGCCATGTCCCAGCTCAGGGACCAATAGAGGGCAGTCCTCCCACATGGAGTCCTCGGAGGCAGTGAGGAAGAACCCCGAACTACTGGTCAAACCTTAACTCCAGAGCTTTCCAATACAGCTGGAGGGGACAGAACTGACGGCTCCTCTAGCTGCCTCTAGTCTCAGTTTGGAAGCTGGAGGTCTGGGTAGGTCCTCTTGGCTAAGCTTAGAGGCAGCACTGAGGCCGGATGCCAGTCTTCTCTTGCTCTGTTCCCTGCATAGGTGGATCTCTTTTCTGTAGTTCCATCTGCTGAGGAAAGTCCCAAGTAAAGGAGGCAGCCTGATTCTGGTTGAGATGCTGGTGTGTGTGTGTGTGTGTGTGTGTGTGTGTGTGTGTGTGTGTGTGTGTCCCTTCCCAAACAGCTGAGAGCTTCTCCTGGGGAGGCTGATTTCTCTAAACAGCTTCTGGCTAGCAACTGTGGTTGGGATCAGCTAGCCCTGATCACCCAGTTAATTCCGAGGGCCTAGTGACGGGCGCCGAGAACCTATGCTACACAACACAGAAGCTGATATGACCTTCCTCAGCAGGAAGTGAGGGAAAATATCCATGTTCTCGGTTCAGAGAACGGTAACTTCTGGGTTTACCCTGATAACCACAGCTGACCACAATGCTCATCCGCCTTCCTGCTGATATTAGCTAAACCCTACCTTGAAGATGTTCTTTCCAGCTCAAAGAATTTGCAGTGTACTATGTTTTTTCCATCCCAGCCCACCTCTGGGATCAGCTACCGGTTTGCACACAAGTAGCATATCCCCAAATTCTCACACCAACACGCAGAGATTTCCATGGGGAGAAGAAGGTTCTCTGTAACTACCAGAACCAGTGGCCATGGGCTCACTCAAGACAAAATGAATAATGCTATTCAAGTACAAAAGGGAGGGGAGATAGGGACAGGAAATTTCACATTTGCTCGGGAAAGCTCCAGCTTCTTTGGAGGTTGACACTTAGGGACAGATGCCTCTCCTGATTTAAGTACTCAGGAGGGAGCAGGTGCAAATACAGATGTATGGGATAGAGAAACCGCTGGACAGCCCACTGCTCACTGTGCCTTTTCTTAAATTCTATTCTATCCAGACTGAGCTCCCAGGAAAACTATTTTCTCCAAAGCTGCTGAGGTTCCTACCATCACCCTTTATTTGTGTCTTGGGAAAGAAGCATTGGGGTCTTCTGCCACCCAGGTTTGATCCTGGGTAGCCGTTCCAGGCTGGTCTCATTAAGCAAAATCCTTGCAAAAGTGGAAGATTTTCTTTCATGTACTTTCCCACTTTTTATTCTCTTTCTTTTTGTTCTACTCAGCTGCTGCTAGTTATTTGGAGGCTGCTTTGTTTTGCTTTTTTGAGTTGACTTGCTTCAATAATAAACCCACTCTCTTGTACAGGATTAACCAGACAATTAAGAAATTAATCAATCAATTGGTGTCAGCTACAGGCAGAGACCAGTGACGGCCCCATCTTCCTTGTAGTCCTCCCCAAGCTCAAACCCTTCAGGGGCTTTGGGGTCAGGGCTTCCAGGGATCCTCAGGCTTCATTTACTTCCATTTCAAGGACCCAAGGTTGGGGCAAATCTGGCAGCAGAGAAACAGAATGGAGTAAGGGGAGTGTGGAAAGGCTTCAAAGTTTTCAACTCAGAGGAACAGGAAACAGGCTGGGAAAGGGTTTCCAGTGGCTCCTGCTGGCTAGCAAGTTGCCACCTTTTCTGTAACAATGGCAAGGAGGCTCACTGACTGCCCAGTATGAGGAGTGGCTGGCCCATGAGTGCCATCTGTAGGACTATTCATTCACTAGATTGGACTGGAGGGGCAAACAGGTGCAGGGAGAAGTCATGCTTTTGAAAACCGCAGCAGCCTTTGTATTTGCATACAATTCCTCCCAAGACTGAGGGACAGAAGTCAGAAAGTCACCAGGAACTATCAGCCTGGTACAGTCATCCCAAGGCCTCTGTCAGGCTAGGGACTGCTGACTTGAGGGCCTGGGAAATACCTCTGTGGACATTCCTAATGCCTCTGGCTGGAGTCAAGACTTTTCACAGGTCTGGACTTGGGCAGCTTCCCTGGCAAGGGGCCCCAAACGTCCCTTGGTTAGGGACCCAACTTTCTCCCAAGCCAAGTGATTGTGCTTTCAAGCTTTGGCTCTGTGACAAGTAAGAGAAGCCTCACATGATTTCTTCTGAGAAGGGAAAAGATCTACACTGATGGAGGAAACAGAAAAGAGTTGTTTTAAAAGAAAAAAAAAATGTTGACTGAGACACAAATGGTTTTGGGGTCTGGACCCAGATCTGTCACCAAAGAGGTGTTCTGTGGAAGGCCTGAGGGGACTGTCTCAGTGTCTACGCTGTCCCTCCAGGTCACACTGCATAGCCGTGGAGTTTTCTATTCTACAAGAATACACACATCTTGTGGTGGAGGGAAGCTCTTGTGGTGGAGGGAAGCCTACCTGATGAAGAGAAATTTTCTGGTGGCACAGGTGTTTGTGCCATTTCTTCCAGGAGAAGCTGGAGCAGATACAAACAGGAGAAACAGGACTAGCTTTTCCCAACCAAAAGGGCAAGGTCCTCTCCAAGACTGTCTGTCTGCAGGACCACTGAATAGACCTGTCTAAAGTTACTAGAATGACCAGTGGGTCTAGGTGGGCTTGAGCAACATTTGTTTATGGGTGGTGAGTCATTTGGGAGAGGATGGTGGGCCTAAATTGGTTTCTAGTTGCTCCAGACTTAACTGGTGAAGGTAGCCTGAATACCACACATGGGCTGCAAAGTGAAACCAAAGTCAGGAGTTGGGCAGGGGATACAGGGACTCTAGATTGGTGGTTGAGAAGGGCAGTTGATTGTACCTGAGGAACGGCTGACACAAGTTCCAGGTGGTATTCGTGCTTCACTGTCCTAGGCCCTGGTCTGGTTTGAGGAGAGTCTATGGGAAGGGGATGTGGGGCGGGCTCATCTTCCTTAGGTGGATGAGCAGAGGCAGGGGCCCAATTGTGGCCCGAAGAACAGGCAGTGCTTGGAAGGTTTGGGTGGTGTGGTCCTCTTCTTTCAAGATTTCTCTTAAGAAGGCTGGAACTTTGTGGGAGGCAAGGCAGGACATCTTGTCCCTTCACTGGAAAACCCACCCAGCCCTAGCAGTAAAGAGGACAGGACACAACCCTGGGGTACATGTTTATGTGAGTAATAAAATATTTACTATAACATAAATATAAAGGGAACTTCCCAGTCTACATTATTTTTTGCAATAAAGATACAAAGAGAATGCACCAAACATTGTTCCAAAAAATAATAAAAATAAAAATAACAAAATTTAAATTCAAACCATAACAGAAAGAAATGGAGAAAGGGGAAGCTCCAAACACATCCGGAAAATAAATAGAGATGGGTCAGAAATCAGGAAATCATATTAAAATATCTTTTTCGGATTAGTACAAAATCCTTTAGGATGGGGAGGGAGGACAACCCAGAAAACCAAAAATAAAAACCAAGCACAAAATGTTTCTTTTCCCCACCAGTGTGTACATATCTCACATATTTACATTGGTTCCCACCTCACCCCAAACTTGGGGAATTTCTCTCCTGGCCTCCCTCAGCTTCCCACATCCCCAGGGAAGTAGGTGGGTGGGGGGCTAGAAAAGGAGCAGAGGAAAGCTGCAGGGAATTAGACAGAAGGTTCTCAGGGAACGGCTTATTTCTACAGCTGGTTAAAAAATATCTCCAACTTTTCCAAGTTTCGTTCGTTCTGGCCATCAGGGCAGGGCCCCCCCCGCCCCCCCACCCCGGCACGGGGGTGAGCCTGCAGCTGGGCAGAAGCGCTTCGCATGGGGTGTGAGTGGGAGCGCAGACCCGTCCTGCGAGGCCAGGAACCGGCTCGGATAAAACGAAACGAAAAATGAACACTCGAATTTTTTTGTCAGTTTTTTTTGTTTTGTTTTTTTTTTGTTTTGCTTTTTTGTTGGGGGGAGGGCATGGGAGGATAAAGGGGAAATAAATTAGGCTAGATTAAAGCTTTGGCTATTTCCTGCTTTTATACACAGACGCGGCTCTCGCGGCCTCCCCTCCGGGGCCCCGATAAATACAGTATACAGCGATTTAAATTAAGGGCGCGGGCGGAGTTAGAAGGACCCCAGGAGCTGAGAGGCTCCACGAATAAATAAAAACTGTAAAAAACCAAGCCCGGAGAAAGGGGAAGGGGGAGGAGGCGCATCCTTAAGGGAAAGAAGAGGCGCGGAGCAAATAAAGTGACAGCCCCCACCCTTGACCTGCAGGCTCGGGAGTCCACGCGCGGGGAAGACGGGATGGGGAACTCTCCTCTCTTCGTCCTCTCTCCCGGGGAATCCCTAACCCCGCACCGCGTTACCTGTCGCTGTGGGGAGATCGCTGCCGGGATCCGGCCCCGAACAGCTCGGGGGGCAGGGGCGGGGATCGTCGTGGGGATAGGGGGAGGGAGCAGGCGGCGGGCAGGACGCCCAGGGCGAGTTGGCGCGTTCCGGTTCTTCGCTTCTCTCTCCGAGACCTCGGGCAACACAGCTTATCTGGCGCCTTTGCCACTCGCCGGAGTGGATCGTCCGGGTGTTTGGTTTTGTTCGAAAGTTTCTGGGCTTTTTGTAAAATCCAAAGCAACCGAACAAAAAGAGTCCAGGCCGCGCGGGCTGACCGTGCGGCGGCGGGGGCCCAGCCCGCAGGGTCACTGCACCGAGCCGGGCAGTGTGTGGTGGTGGTGGTGGTGGAGCGCGGCCGGCGGGGGTGGCGGGGGCGCAGAGGGCGGCGACGCGCCGCCTCCGCCCGGCCCCAGCTCCCCCGGCGCGTATACGTCGTCCATGGGTGGGTGGCCCGCGCCGGCCGCCGGGGTCATGCGCTTTTCCTTCTGCCGCCGGTTGCAGAACCAGACGCGCACCACCTCCTTCTCCAGTTGCAGGCTGTCGGCCAGGCCCGTGATCTCGTGCGCCGAGGGCTTGGGGCACTTGAGGAAGTGGCTCTCGAGCGCGCCTTTGACCCCCACTTCGATGGACGTGCGCTTCTTGCGCTTGCGGCCCTGCGCCGCGATCTTGTCCAGGTTGGTGGGGCTGCCGCTGGACGAGTCGGTCTCCTCCAGCCACTTGTTGAGCAGCGGCTTGAGCTTGCACATGTTCTTGAAGCTCAGCTGCAGAGCCTCGAAGCGGCAGATGGTGGTCTGCGAGAACACGTTACCGTACAGCGTGCCCAGCGCCAGTCCCACGTCGGCTTGCGTGAAGCCCAGCTTGATGCGCCGCTGTTTGAACTGCTTGGCGAACTGCTCCAGGTCGTCCGAGCTGGGCGCATCCTCGTCCGAGTGCTCGCCCACCGACGAGCCGCCGCCGCCCGCCCCGGGATGCAGGTGCGCCGCCGCCGCGTGCAGGCCGCCCGCATGAGCATGTCCGTGTGCGTGTCCGTGGGCGCCCAGGTGCGGTGGTGGCGACGGCTCCAGCTGTGCCTCGTGGCCGTCCTCGTGCAGCGCGTGGTGCAGGCCCGGCCCTGCACCGCCGCCGCCTGCCGCTAGCATCCCGGCCAGGCCTCCGCCGCCGCCCCCTGGGTAGGCCGCCTGCGCGTACAGCCCGAGAGGCTGAGGCTGGTGGCCCCCGCCGGCCCCGGGGGACGGTGACATAGCTGGGCCCAAGTGGTGCGCTGTGCCGCCCTGCGCCCAAGCCGCACCCGCGTGGGCCGCCCCCTGGTGCACCAGGCGCGCGTGGAAACCGCCGCCGCCGCCGCCGCCGTCGTCGGCTCGGCCGGTACCGCCGCCGCCCGCCTTGCCGTGTTCCAGGTGCGGGCCGCCTGCCCAGTCGCCGCCGCCTCCGCCTCCCGTGGGGAGCCACTGGGGGTGCGCTAGGCCCACGGGGTGGCCCGCGCCCGCGCCCAGCCACTCGTGGTGCATCAGCTTCTGCACTTCGCGGTACGCGGCCCCCGCGTGCAGCCGCTCCGCAGCCGCTGCTGCTGCCGCCGCCGCCGCGGCGTCCGG
>NDGN011556922.1:24347-44267 GCA_002564285.1 Tympanoctomys barrerae | reverse complement strand
CAATTTGATTTGAAACTGTCTCATTGCTATTTGTTTCTCAATAAAATTATGGGGGAAAAAAGGGTTTTGCTCAGAGTTGGTTCACATTTTTATTCTACCTATTAAAGCTATGATGAAACTGTCTTTAGAGATTAAAGGAATATTAACAACAGAAATTATATTTCTCTTCTCACTTCACACATTGTCTTTCCTTCCTTTCCCTGACAAAGGAACCCAGGAAATGATACATTCTTCAAATATTCTAGAAGAAATTATACAAATATGTATGAATTTTTCTATGAAGTAAGCAACTTTGTTCTAACGACTAAATAGTAATCTTATAAAGCTATTATTCATATAAGATATAAGTGATAGCTCCTTCAACTATACTATTACTGCTGCCCTGATTCAAAATATTTTTAGAAACACAATTTTTTAAACTACCTTCATAGTCAACTTCAAGCTGCTTAAGGAAATCACTTATGTCCAACAAATATGAAGAGAATGTGTTGAAGAGATACCTGCACTTCCACACTCATTGCAGGTTTTCACAATAGCCAACACGTAAAATGAACTTAAATATTCATCAATAAATGAATACACAAAATGTAGATTACACATTTATAGTGGAATTGTATTCTGCCTTACAAAATAAGAAAATCCTTACAAAATAAGAAAATCCAAAAATGGATGAACCTAGATGACATTATAAGTGAAATATGTCAGGCTCAGAAACAACAGTATTTCATGATCTGACTTCTAAGTGGAATCTACAGAAGTCTCCTTTATGGAAACACAAGTAGCATGATAATTGCCAGGGCCCTGGAGGTGGGGATTTTGGTCAAAGTAAACATTTCAGTTAAACTGGAGGAATAAATCCAAGATCTTCTATACATCGTGGTAACTATGCTTAATGACAATAAGTTATTTACTTAGAAATTGCTGAATCCTTCGAGCATTTTCATCATAAATATGCACAAAATATATGAGAAAATGTATAGCTTAACAGCTTGATTGAGTCATTCCATTCCTGTATATAAAAGTGCTGTTACATATCTAAAATGCATACATTAGACTTGAACCAGGGATTGAACTAAGGCCCTTGCGCTTGCCAGGGAAGCGCTTATTCCACTGAGCCATCTCCCTGGCCCCTAGACTTCTTGATTTAAAAACAAGTAAAGATCGGTTGCTCTAATTTAATTTCTGTACTTGCTATTTCATTGCATTTTAAAAATAAGCTACCTTTCTTTATCTGAATATTTCTAGATTGGAATTCAGGCTATCAAGCTATAGCTAACGACCACTATAGAAAATATACCCTTTCTCTCCAAAGTAGTGAACCTTGCTCCAAAGACTTGTGTGCACTAGGCCAGATGATAAGTATTCCAGGTTTTTCAGGTTATCTAGTCTTGGCACAGTGGTTCAGTGCTGCAGTTGCAAAGTGAAAGCAGTCAAATAAAATATGAAAATATATGATTATGTCTGAATTCCAATAAAACTTTATTTATAAAAACAAGTTATGGGGTTGGGGAGATAGGTTGGCCCTCTAAGCACCTACCTGGCAAGCATAAGAACCTGAGTTTGATCCCTGGTACCTCATGCTACGCCCCTGGGACCAAGGGTGCACTCTGCCAGCCACCAAAACCAGGCATGGTGGTGCATGCTTGTAATCCCAGTTCTGGGGAGGCTGAGACAGGAGTATTGCTACCAGTCTCAGATGTGTAGTAAGACCCTGTAACAGATACATAAATAAATAAAGATTAGAAAACAAAGTATGGGCCAAATTTTGCCAAATATTGGCTTACCCAATTTATCCTCTCTGATATAGAGGACAATGGTTTATTTATGCCTCAAAATGAAGATTAGATGAAACCACATTATATCTGACACATCACAGATGCTCAATAAGCATGTGTTTTATATTCTATTGGTGTATATCAGTAATAGAGAACAATTAGGTTTGTTTTAGTCTATGTGTACATACATGAAGCATAATTTGATTATTTTCACCCACATTATCTCTTTATTTTCTCCCCTCTGCCCCCAATCACCTTCCTCATATTGAAAAGTCCACCTTCTAGTTTCTTGTCATCTCTCATTAATTAAAAAAAAAAACCAACACAGACTGGGTGTGGTGGAGCATACCTGGCCTGTAATCCTTGTATTGGGAGGTTTTAAACAGGAGGATCGTTATGAGTCCGTTCTATGCAGTGAGAACCAGTAGACCCTGGAGACCCTATCCTAAAATAAAAATAAAATAAAAACTTCTTCCCTGCCCAGTAGCTGTAGCATGTGACAGTCACATAAAGTTGGACCCAGAAGATTGTTCAAGTTCTGGATCTAATTAGTTATGCCACTTGCTAAGCCTCAGATTTCTCATCTATCAAATGGGCCTAGTTTCATTATCTTAAGGAGCTTTTCCAAAACTTAAATGTGATGAATGATGTAAAACTTCTGCCAGAGAGAAGGTGCAAAAACAAAAAAAAACAACCCCAAGTGCTTAAATCTCTTTTGGGATTTCCATTTCAAATGGCTCTTTGAAATGTTTTATACCCAACGGCAGATAAGTCACCATTATTATTTCCCATCAACAGGAGTAGATTTTGGAATTCCCAATTGTTCTTTGGCTAGAAATCAGGATCCCTGAGACAGATATTCGGGTGCCTTATCTTTAGTTCTCATACAACTTTAGAACTGAAACCAATGTAGAGATGAGCCCATCGTTCTCCTTTTACAGGCAAAGAAACCGAGCCTCCTGGAGATTGAATGACATGCCCAAAGTCTCTCAGCAACTGAATGGAGAGTTCATACCAGGACTCCACTCTCCTTACTCTTAACACAGGGTTTTTACGCAATGCTCTCCCACCTCTCTTCAGAGATTTTCATGCTGAGGAAGGCTTAAAGCAGGTTTTACCCTATCTGTTCTGCCTGATTATGCATAGTAAGGTTACCAAGTGCAAAACTACTTATGTTTACATTACACAGAAGTATCTCTGGCCAGTCACAGGGAAGAGTAAGTGGGGAGGATTTCTTCTTACCCCTCCAGCGTATAAAGTGAGGCATTCTGAGATACAATGGCTAATATTCATTGCTTAGGATAGGGTTTCAGTGGCTTTACTGAGTGTGTGCCTGCATTCCACTGTATCACACCCTACAGGACCCATGACATCCTGCACAATGTACTTCCCTGCTGATTTAACTTAGAAAATGTCACTGAACCAACCACCAGGCATTTATGGCATTTTGAACCCACTGAACAATGACTTGACATTTAGAGCTGCTGAAAGCAGAGCCACATGGTGTCTGCAATGCATGCATCCAGAGTAACACCCCTCTGGTTCTGCGCTTCCCTTTTCCCTGGACCTTCTGTCATCATTACCCTTATTACTGACCTTATTCTCTATTTTGTCCCCTTAATAAGTTCAACTTTCCTGGAGCTACATTAGCTTAAAAAGAGATCTTCATGGGTTTTAATAAAACTTTTAGTGCTTTGTTTTGTTACTTCTTTACCTACTCTGAACTTTAAATAAAATCAGATGTGGAGGAATCTAAATATTTGTCAAATAACCTTCCAAACTACCTAAGACATATTTGTTGGCTAGATTTGGAGTTTATAATATTTTTCAGTGTAAAAGTATATCAATATATGTGTTATTTTTGTCATTTCTGTCAATCTGACATGCTTACTATATATTATACATATGAAGGGATATGCCGAGGCCAGGGAGATATAGTTCAGTAGAATAAGCACTTGCTTGGTAAGTGCAGGGTCCTGAGTTCAAGCTCCAGTACCTTAAAAAAGGGGGGGTGGGAGGGGATATGCCTATAAGTAACAATATTTAGAAGTTTTAATCCCCAATTGGCATGTTAGTTTATTAATAACAAAACCCCTCATTTTAATTTAACCAAGCCTACAATATCTAGAATCTATGGTTAATTTATATAGTTGATGTTAACAGAGGTTTCTTATGTATAGCAATTTTTACATGGATACATTTTATATAATTACCCATTGTTTTCTATTCTCTTTCACAGTAGGGTTTCCTTTTGGGTTAAAACAGTCTATGAAACACATTTCCAATAAAATGTCAAGTGAATACCTCTTTGTGTTTGTAAGGGGAGCAGTAAGAATATGTTTCATATCTCATTTATGCTTCTGAGAAGTTTGGTGCGCTGTAAATATGGGGGCAAAGTGATTAGTGATTAAACAATCAGTACAGATGTAGACCTTGTGCTACCAGTTTCTACTTTTGTGTACAGTATCTCTTTCCAATGCAAAAATCTTGCTAAAACTTTGGAGCTGGAAGGCGCGCGGCTGGTGTGGAATGGCCTCTGGTGTGGCCACGCTGCCTTTCCATCCCAGGCGCTCATCCCAACCCACACTTTCCATTAGGGTGTTTCCATCAGGATCAAGTTCCTCTTCAGGGAGAAAGGCCGATCATCTTGTCTTCCTGCTCTTCATAAAGGCAGCTTGAGAAAGCCCGTAATCAGCAGAGTTATCAGTAGCTGATTTAGCTCCTCCTAAATGTATTGGTAAAAGAACGATCTGAGAGTCATTTCAGCCACTCATCTCTGCTACCTCCCAGTCACGAGAGCTTTCTTCCCCCACTTCTCTCCACTCCTGAATTTAATATGCATCATATCTGGTATCAAGAGCAACTTCATTGAAAGGTTTTATGATGATAATCTTGCCTTATAATTCTAAATCATGATGTTAACTATGTTTAACAGAGTACAAAATGAAAGAGTAGATCACATATAGAGATAAAAGAGAACAACAGCAACAGAAATCCACTAATTGAAGCATCCAAATAATGAATCAAGAACATTTGGATTTCAATTATCTGAGTAATTTTACAGCACCTCATTTTACTTTGAGCATGAAAATAGTTTTGTCTTAAAGGAAAGTAAAATATAGGCAGAATTAATTCTCATGAATTTATCCTATATTATACAAACTATGATTCTTTTTCCCCAATACCCCTTGAGCCATAATCTTAAACATCTCCAACCCAAGCTTATAAAAACACAAGGAGTTTTGGCATCAAAAATCATGTTTTAAAACTGTTGATATAATAATTCAAGCTACCTCGTTGCTCTGTTTTTACAATATTGCTACTATTTTTATTCCAAAATTCTATGTTAGAACATTCTCAAGATTTTTATTTTCATATAAAATTTACTTCATATGAAATATAACTGTATGTGAATATACACTCATGACCTAAAATGATGTTTGAAAACAACGTATGTGTTAAGCTAAATTTGATTGTACTTCTAAACCAAAGGACAGAGGTTTGAAAATAAGAATTTTGGAGAAATAAATCTTACTAACTCATAAAAACTCCAATCTGATATTGTAAAGGGCGAAGACAAAGAGCAAATGAAAATGATTACTAGAATTTAATTGTTTTTGGTCAGCATTTTGTGAAGAATCCTAACTTGTATTTCTGCCTTAATAAAAAGACAAAAGTTTCTGAAAAGACAGGTTCTAAATATATTTGTAGATTCAGTGAGGAAAAGAGAGAAAACAGAATAATCTGAAAACTAATAGGTGCTAAAGAGAAAAAAAGAAGAATGTTATAAAACACCTTTTCAAAGATCTTCTAATGTACAATATTTAAATACAAACAGTAACTAGTGTTACACCAGCTGCTCTCAGGTTTGCAAAATATATCAAAGTACAGCATATTGGAATGAGTCCTGAGTTTCCATTTACTTTATCTACCCAGACACATCAATTCTTTTTTCTCCAGCCTGATAAAGTGGAACTGCAGCAGACAAATGAGCTAGTGGAGCTGACATAATGTGTTTGTCACAAAGAAGCGCTGGAGAAAAAAGCATGACTTTGGTCCTCAATGAGGTTACTATTTTACAGTATTGTGAATTTCATTCTAACTTGATGCCTGAAGTTACCATTTACTGTTTGTTGGCTGAAGTTTGTTTCCATTTAATCCTGCAATCTTAAAGCAAGTACATCATGATCCCCCAAAAAAGGTGAAAATTTACATGCAAAAGTTGATGGAAGGCCTTTTTGGAAAGATCATAACTACTCTGAGTTGAGTAACAGAGTCAAGTAAGCAGGTCGATGAAGCCACTCTTCATAAAGCCAAGGTATAAGGTGGTCATTTTAAAGGGGGCTTGATTTGAATTAAGTGATGATACATACCAAAAGACTTGTAGAGACTATTTATGTCTAAATATATGTTATATTTGTGTGTACACAGGTATCAGCACACACACATTTTTAAAACATGCTTTCACAAAGACTTGGATATTTTTGAAAGTAAAGGTTTTGGTTTTGGTTCTGACTGACATGAAACAGTTGCCTTATATATATCTGGGCTTCTTCATCCAATTAAATTAATTCAACAGTCTTTCTTCAGTTCATCAGACAAATAAAAATACCAGAGGTAGATTCAGCCACTGGTAAACAGACACAGGAAAAAGTAAAACAATGGGCTCCTGGAGTCCAGTTCTCCAAGCAGATGAATAAACATGGCCTTGCACAATTAGAATGGGAAAACAGATTCTTTGTCTGATACCTGGTACTACAGCTCCCCAGATTTTTTTGTTTTATATTTTTTGATAGTTTGTAAATCATTAGCCCCACAAATGAGCAAGTGAATTGTGATGAATGAAAATTGGTATTGTGAATCCAAATCAATATACTAATCCCAGTTTAGCCATAAAGTACATGTTAACATAATTGAATACATTAGGGGAAGAAATACTGTTCCAGCTAGCAATCTTTAACAACTAAACTTTATCTCTTGAATCAAATGGCCAAGCTATACCAAAGAAGGTACAATACTGTCATATCACGAACACATAATACTGACATACTGCAGAGCATATTTCATATACTGAACATTTAATTACTATCCAGTAAAATAATGAAAATAGCATGCATGTACCTGTTTTCTTAAATGACCTTTTTTATTGTACATCTTTTATATTGATGGAAAGCAATGTTTACACTATGCATCTCAGTCCTTTTTCTCAATGGCTTAAATTACTACCACACACTCAGCCGCCCAATAAATAAACTCTGTATGCACACTACAGACACATCAGCAGTCTCAATCTCCTACCTACCAGTGCATAGACATGACAGTAGCAGGGTAGGGATGAAGGGTGAGTGAGTTCTAGAAGGTGAGGAGGGATGAAAAGGGCCAGAGACTGTGGACCTGAAGGTGAAGTGGGGTTTCCAGGCAAAAAGGCCTTGAGAGCCCCAAATGAAGAATGTTTGTGCCCACAGAAAATGTTACTACATTCCTGTCATTCCATATGATCAATGGGCAAAATGTGGTTCACTGATGATTTCTTTAAACTTAAATCTGTCAATCTATCAATGCAGTAGAACAAAATTTATTTTTATATAATTTCTGAAGCAAGTTTAGATAATGACAAGAAATGAGAACTGAAAGATAATTTTAAGGCTATGTCTGCATGTTCCTGGAAAACTTGAAGAAAAGAAGAGGTTTTTTTGTCTGTTGCTGTTGAAGTCTTCAAGTATACATGATCAGCGAATGCCAGTGTTTTGGTCAAATACCAGTTGTGTCTGGAGAGGTGCCGAGGATATTGCTGATGGTAAGATTCAGCTGCTCTGCTGCAGTTCCTGCATGACACCGAGATGGACATGGGTAATAATTAGGGACAAGGCATTTCTGCCCCTGTGCCCTAGCAGCACCTTGACTAAAGACAGCAGGGTAGAACAACAGAAAAATAAATCTAGTGTGTGTCACAGCACACTGAAAGGGAACTTAAAGCCAAAGAGGCAGCGATGCACGCTTGCCCCACACTGGTGCCAACGCCCACCGCTCCACCTGGCTAGACAAGCTGGGGCCAGTTTTTCAGGCACATTCATCCTTGTCCACTGTCAACGAGTAAATTCAACCTGTTAGTAAAAGATATTCTATACAGTAAAGCTTCTTAGTACCAGAGTTGAAAGTATAGCTATAGAAAAAATGAAATTACCTTTCTTAAAAGTTTAACCTAATGATGTTATGCTGACTTCTAATGAGTAAATAAAACAAATATTATCTTTATGAAACTTCTGTGACATAAATAATTTTTTAAAAATGTATTTGGTATAGTGTCTCACTACATAGCTCAGACTCATAGCGATCCTCCTGTTTTCAGCCTCCTCAGTGCTGGGATTACAGGTGTGAGCCACCATGCCCAGACTCTGTGGCCCATTCAGCACATCAGGGGATGGGTCTGGTGTGGCTTGTGGTTCCAGGGATTGAGCTAGAGACCCTGTGCCTGCCTAGACAGGCGCTTAGTCCCCTGACTACATTGCCGACCTGATAAGTGAATTTTAATTTTATAGTATTTATAGTTGATGCTAAGGTTGAATATACTGGTTTCATCAAAGTTCTTAGCTAATCAGTGACAGAAAGTGTGTGTGTGTGTGTGAGAGAGAGAGAGACCAACTTCTTTTATGCTCAGTTCTCTGTTTTTTCCAGATTTCCTAAATTTCACCATGACAAATCACTGAACACAGAATTTGTGAGGGCAATAAAATAATAACAAGAGAGAACTAGAGAGCTATAAAAATTCAGGTTTCTATATGGTGATGCTATATTAAGATTAGCAGTAAACCAACCAACAAATTTCACGTAGAGAAAGTGCGTAGGGATCATCTGTTACTTTTCCAGCCAAATGTGAGAAACTTAACATTCATAGAAAACTCATCTGAAAGAAAGCATGCATGTGGGCATATCAAATAAGAAAACAAAATTATTGCCCTTTTTCAATTTATATGTTCATTGGAAACATAATTAGACTCAGATGAAATTAATAGCTCTATAGAGGATAGCAGAATATAAAAATGACTTACCTATCATACCTCAAAAAACCAAAAAAGGGTGAGATAGTGCAACTGAACTCACTCTGGTTGTTTCAATGTGAAGCCTGACATCCAGTGGCGAAGCCCTAACACTACATTTTTTTTTTTTTTTTTTTTTTTTACTGGAGTAAAATGAGTTTTCTTTTGATTTTTGTAGTCAGGTTGACAGCGCCCCATATATTGTTAGAAAACAGTTCTTAAAATCTGATCACAATAGTTAGGATTCATAGTGAACAATGTGTTGAATCTTTGTTCTACCAATCAGATTATATAATTAATTGTAGTTTGAGTTTGTCTAGACAATGAAAAATAAGATAGCTTTTCTAAAGGCATCTTCCAAGTCTATGCCAACGCAATGCATTATGGATAAAATTGTCACAGAGGAAAAAAAAACTTTATTAAAAGTTTTAATAAACTCGGTGTTCACACACTTCGGGAGCATGAATGACTGATGGGGCATCCCGCCATCATTTAGATTTTTAAACCAGGGGATGTGATGTAATTTGAGTTTGGTGTTATGAAAGAAGCATAAATGATGAGAAAGATCTAATGCAGAAAGGTAAAGGCTGTACATAAAGTTCTTGAGCAAGGACTCGGCTGCAGACCCTTAATCTTGTATAAACAAGAGAGAAGTGTTGGGTGTCTTTTTGTATTCCCAGATAATACCATTCTGTACAGCAAAGTGGGCTCTATATATGCCAAATCTTTCTCCTTTATCATATCACACAAATCACAAGATATAGCAAACACCTAATTTAATTTTTCCTGAAGATTTTTTGTTAGAAAAATTAATTTCAGCATCTTAAATAATCTTCTATAGTAATATAATTCTTTCTTAATATAATAAATAACAAACATGCTTACATTAAAATTCGATGAATATTCTAAAAAGCATGTTAGAGGACCATCATGAAATACTTGGCTGGGGAGACAGTTCAGTGGCATAAGTGTCTACCTGGCATGTGCAAGGCTCCAAGTTAAATCCCTGGTACCAGGGGGAGAAAAAGAAAAGAAATAGTCATATACAACTTTGAAATCTGCTCACTATACATTGGATTTTATACAAAGAGAATTTTTCACAAGGGTTTAGTTTTAGATATTCTTGATATTATTTGCCTGAGTTATGCTGTCACAACACTCTAGAGGAAAAGTCAGAATTTAACAATAAAAGTAATTGTGGCAGACAGTGACATCTTGTGGCTGAAGCCATCAGGAATTTAATTAAAATTTTTCTAGACATGTATTCATAAGGAAATTTTAAGCTGCTAAAATATTAGGTTCACAATGTTTATTTTAAATAGGTAATATTGAGTCTCAGAATATTGTGCATATATGACAATAATGTCATATGGAGAAGTTCCAAAAAGTTTACCAAAATTGAGAAACTTGCAAAGACACACTGAAGTATGGTTTATGTTTTTTGAAAGCACAAATATAGAGCCTTAGAGCTGAATGGAATGTTGTAGAATTGCTTTAACTCAATCATACTATAGATGAAGAATCTGCGGTTACAAGATATTAATTACATGACTTCCCAACAATTTCAGGGTTCCAGAAAGTTGACCTAATGATGAAATGAATACCACAGATTTGTGGTTAGACTATTTGGGGAACATTTTTGAATGATGAAGAGTAGACCCTGGACTATTTTTTGTTCACATAGAGTCTACCAAAAGGAGAAAGGCTCTTTGAGGAAATGAAATCAAGGCTTCCAAAGGCAGAGTTAAGGACCTGTCCCTTTGACCTATGTACACATTGCAGTCCCAGGTGGGGACAGAAGATCTTACAAGGCTTACTCAGGGTGAGAAAGACTTTCATTCCAAGTCACTGGCAACTTTCATAGCACGTAGTTTAAACAGAATGGCAACTAGAGAAATTGAATAGAAGAGACTAGAGGTACATGAACTCGGTCTTAGTGAGGAAGTTGTTGAATGAGAGTTTGACTAGCTTGATTCCACACAGATTTAGCTTTCTACCTGTTCATGTGTTCCTCAAAGTGTAAACCCCAGACTTTCTGAACAATTTTACTTATATCACAACCCCAATGGACACTGTTCTTCCCAGAGCCTGCCACTCGGTATGCCACAGCTTTGTCAGGTCTGTGTCTCAGCCCAACTCCTCTTTTTGTCCAATCCTGCTTGTGCTCCATCTCATTCACATATGTTAATCCCCATTAAATATACTGAAGATTATATTTCCAATCTAGTGTTTGACCAAAGAGAAATCATTGAAGTAATTCCTGAAACCTGTGGCCTATAGTGATCTGCATAGGTACCTAAGCCTGTGTACTTCCAACAACTCAACTCATGTCTGCGGATTCACATTTGCATATATACTGAAGACAATATTACTAAAATTTAAAGAGAATTGAAGGAAATGTATTGGGTATTTCCATTTCTAGCCAATGCTACTAATCAGAGATAATCTGATCTCTACACTAAGTTCTGAAAGATTGTGCCATTCATTCTGTAACAACCTTCCAATTTTTATTAAGGCCAATATTTAAAATTGTATTGGCTTCTTATGATGGTCCCTGCCTTGATAAGTTGGGATACTCTACTCATTTACTGTGGTCCTAAATTTCTTCACGTTGCCATTAGGTAAGAATTGCTCCAGAATTATGGTTGCTGAATTACAGGAAGGTGTTTGGAGATCAACAGACCTGGTGCCAGGGCAACCCAGAACTAACGCTGGCTATTGAATGTTATCTATTTTTAACTCCTATTCCCCACTGCCTTTGTGCATTCACTCCCTGCCCAAATTCCCTGACCTAAAGATATTTCCTTTAGAGCCTGATTTCATTAACTCATGATAAGCAGCTGGAGTTGCTGTAATATGACTGTCTTTATTATCAGACCGTCACCATCCCAAACATTTGATATGAGCTCCATCTTATGTTCATTATTTTATCACTATTAAGTGTCTACATTTTCCTCTTTTAACATACTTCATGGGGGATATATTACAATTCGGGCAATACATTCTTTAG
Source organism: Tympanoctomys barrerae (assembly GCA_002564285.1). Classification (NCBI taxonomy): domain Eukaryota; kingdom Metazoa; phylum Chordata; class Mammalia; order Rodentia; family Octodontidae; genus Tympanoctomys; species Tympanoctomys barrerae. Next base: position 32,445 of record NDGN011556922.1, on the reverse strand, counting down.
AAGTCCTGTTCTGCTGTGCTTTACTTTTCAAGGAGATTTACATAGAACATCAGAGACCTCTGCTGGCTATTTGGGATAATTTCCTACAATACTCATATTGCATTTCTGTCCTTTCTTCTCTATTGATTAATAAGTTAAGTTTAATATAATTAGTGCATAGTAAACACAAGTATCAGCTTAGGTAGAATATTCAGGAAAAATGAATTTTCTCTAAAGTTTGTCTTTAGAATTGAGAATTCACTGTAAAGAAAAGGAAAACAGAAAATGGGTAAATTGAGGCTTCAGAAAATACATGTTTCAAAGAACAATAATATCAAAACTGTTAGGTAAAATATATATTTTCATTAATATTGTATTATAACCTTAAAAATACTTCAATATTCTGTCAATGGTAATACTTCCTGGAGTTTTCCTAAACAAAATGAGGTGACATAACATGATCAGAATCCTGGGACTTGGAGAGGAGTTTACTTATTCAAGTCTCTTTAAAACATACCATGATACTTCATTAAAAAGATAAAGACTGATCTACTGTAAGGAGGTGAGATAGCAGACCATTGGCTCCATGGATGGTTTCTCCAGTCTTTCACAGGGTCAGGAGGCTATAGAAGCAAGTACTCAAGGGGTCTGTTGGCTAAATCAACTTCGGTGCCAGAGTTAGCATGTATCAAGTTCAACCCAGCAGAGTAAATAGGAAGGCACAAGTCTGCCAACAGAAGGTGAAAACCAGACAACTGGTTTTATATTGACTAGAAATATGCTTGCTTTGACAGCTTCCTGATCCTGTCACAATGCGGATTTGTACTGGACTTGGGATTGACTGGCTGTGGGATGACTTTCAGTGCCTCTATTTCCATCAGTAGATTATTTCTTGGTGTGCCAATATTTATTCTGCTGCTGGAGAAATTTCTTGTAAGTGCTTGTCTCTGTTTGATGTTATCAGGACGGATTTGGACCAGCCTTGTACCTGTAGAGCTCAGGAGAGGAACTTTCATCTTCCTGCTCTCAGACAAGACATCAGAGGGTGTTTCTAGGGTCCCTCATTACACCAGTTTTCCTTCTTCACACTGTCTCTTTTATGGCAGTTGAGCTATAACCTGTAAGGGAAAGTCAAAAGATTATTTGAAGACATCAATGTTCTCTAGTATTGAGGTATTTACTGTTGAAACCTCACAATCATGTGGAAGGAGAGTGTACTGGCATGCTTCTTACATTTTGAACCCCTTTAAGGTCCAGGGAAAACTTGCTGATAAACAATCCATGCAACTTTCTCATTAGTCACAGGTCTTGGATTATCAGAAAAGTGAAGGAGTATAAAGGTGTGTGGTTGTAAGACCCTGAGTAAATTTAGAGGGAGGACTCAAAATTACATCAAGATAAACTGGTTTCTTTGCTTCGTACATAAGGTCATTATTGAAATTCATTGACACTCAGCATTATTTGGTCATAGAGAATATTAAGGAATTTTCATTTCCATGGTAAAGTAGAAAGAACACAGAGTTCAAAAATGCTTGATCATTTGACCTCCACTATTTATTAAATATATGACCCCTGGACTTTAGTTTAAGCATCTATAGACTAAAATGGAATGCTATCATTATAAGGCAAGGTTTTGCTATTAATAGATACATAGTACATATAAAAATGAAAGATTACAATGTTGTAAATTTTTCAGTTCCCATTGTTGATAGGAGAACATGAGGAGAGATATATTTAAAGTCAACATATATAGAAGTTAGACATAAGCAAAAATTATATCATATTACAGAAACTATTTTTATTCATTCCACAAAAATTTGTTAAGTAGTTATTCATCCAGGAAATAGACTAGAATCTCACATATTGTCAGAAAATAGGCCAAATTGCTGAATTCTTCACCTTTAAAGTGTGTAGGGTGATTGAGAATTCAGCTGAAGGGAGCGATCTGCTAAGTGACTATAAAACCAAGATTCCTCTGATTAGAAAGACATTTCCCCTCTTTCAGTGCATTTTATTCATAACTCTGTGGGAGAGTAATTAGAGGACATTTACATTTTCAAAGTCTTTGGCTGTTCTTCCATTGTAGCTGATAGCAAGGCAACAGAGCCATGCCTTACAGCTTTTAGATCACTGTAGCTTATTTTAAAGTGCAGCTGAGGCTGAAAACCAAAGATCTGTAGCCAAGTACATTGTCTGCCATGAAGTAGGCACTTAGTCATAAAGTAAATTGTTGGATGTATTAAAATAGATTCCCTGATAGTCCCATTCAAAGACAGTTACACCTGGTCTTTTCTCTCTATACTCAATTTGTTTGAGGTTAAAATGTAAACTGCTTATAATAATAGTTAAAGCAAGAGGCTATAGTTTACTTTTGCAATAACTATAATTACAAAAGGAAAAAGTGGATGTAGATTTTTATGCATAAGCTGTCATGTATAAAATCATAACCCTTCTTATACTCCCATCACATATTTTCAAATGTATGTGTCCATATACATACACAGACATAGACACACACACACACACACACACACACACACACACACACACACACAGTAAAAGTAAATCAGGTTGAATATATAGACATATTAATAGTAATAGAAGTCAAACTTTAAATATAAGGGCTACAAATACAGAAATGAGAAAAATTTAATTGTATGAGGTTAGATGGAAAGTAAAATAATAATATGATCTTCTACATTTTACTACAATTAGATAGATATAACTTTAATAAAAATATATACATTTATTTTCAGAATAAGATATATTCATACCTTCATCATACATTAGCTACTAGTGTGCTAGGGGTGTGCTACGGCTTGTGTCTAGATGCTGCCGATGCCTAATATGCTCATAGGTGGTGATTTTCAAACGTGGCTGAATGTAGGGGTCTGTAATGCTAGGATTAAGAGTATATGGTAACCAAATTGATTTAGCAGAGTTCTGAGTATGAATAATGGAGGCTCCAGCTGGAAATGGGTGACAATCATTGATAAGCTTATAACTTGAGTGGAACATAACAGGAGAGGGTGACATATTGTGTGCTGCTGCTTCCTCGGCCCTCTGTGCTAAGGACTGTCTCTTCTGTGATGCCTCACTGCTGTGCCACCCTGCCTTGTAGCCTGATGACTACATACGGACTTCTCTATGGACTGTGAACCCAAGCAAACCTTTCTCCCTTCAATATGTGTGTATTTGGTCTCACCAGTAAGAGAAAGTAACTAGGGCAAATTTTGGTACCAGAAATAAGGTCATTTTCACTGACTAGGTAGTTTTGAAGCATTACCTGTCCATGTGGTTCAACAGCCTTTGGAAGTGGCTTGTGGGTGGAGTTTGGAAAAGATTGGAAACACTAGCTAATGCAGCAGCTCTGAAATGCAGATGCCGAGTTTGATGAAGGTGCTGATGAGCACTCAGAAGACCAGAATGGTGGTTGACATGCTGTGCTAAAGATCAGAGCCAGAAGATATCTGTTAGGAGCAAGGACTGCAGTTACTGGAATCACAACCATGTGTTTTATGTTTTTGCAGAACATTTGTCTGTGTTTTTCTCCCAGAGGTATTTCCCAAGACTAAGAGAGGTGGACAATTTAATGTGGAATAGATTTCAAGGCAGCCTAACACTGCAGCAGGGGCATAGGTAACTTCAAGAGCTTTTATACAGACCTATGTTGAAATTCAAGAGCAAAGAGACCAACAGAATGATCTAAAATGTTTTGAGTTTGACCAGAAAGATGCTCCAGTAAAGTTGTGGACTGCAAAAACAGAGTAGTGGTGAAAGTGATTGCTGAGAAGGAGCAGAACACTGGAAAAGATGACTTAAAGCCATCACAAAAACTCAACATCTCTAGGCCCAGCCAAATAGCTCAATGAATTAAAGCGCCTGCACCAGGTACATGGGCCAGGAGTTCAATCCCTGGGGGCATGCAGAGACAGTGTGGTGGCTTGCACCTGTAATCCCAGCACGTGGGAGGCTGTAAACAGGTGGGTCACTATGAGTCCGATCTAATAGTGGGAACATGAATACCCCTGTGGACCGTTCCCTAAAATACAGGGAAATAAATAAATAAATTCTGTAAAAAAAAAACCCAACATCTCTTGACCTTTTGCAGCCTCAAAATTGAAAAGGTGAAAGATTTTGCTTTGAAAAGAGGACCCCAGAGAACCATGTCCAGAATGCTGGTGGTCTGGAGATTGTGTTTCTCAGGACTGGGTCTATAGTATATAGCAATCCAGACACTTCAGACCTGCAGCCAAGGGGAAAAGAAACCTGGCAACCTGAAGGTGACGGCAGCCTTGACAGCATTCAATTGGCAGCTTCCATGTGGTGCTTGAGTTAGGTGTGTGAAAAATGTAAGAGTTGTGGGATCAGAACGCTTCCACCCATATTTCATAAAAAGGCCTAGAAGGCTAGGAGGCATGCCTCTGAGAGGGTAGTGCATGAAGCCGTGTGAAGGTGGTGGTACAGTACAAAGGCCTGCTGGTTGGAGAAGCCAGGAACATGGACTGTCTGAGAAAAACTGCAAGGAGTGAGCAATGGTGGCTCGGGAGAGAAGCCGTGGGAGCTACCACCACTGACAGTGCTTCAGGAGTGGAATCACCCAAGCCACATCTGGATGGAAGCCATGAGGTTCCACCCCTAACCCCCAAAGACTCAGGCACATCCCTTTCCATGAAAGGTACTTAGTTTATAAGTACCTTACAGTTTCAGCCTTGTTGTTAAGTCCAAATACAAATGAACTGTGAGAAAACAGGCAACGCTTAGAAGCTGGACTAAATTTTTTTTTTTTTTTTGCATAAAGCAAGGGGATATGCTAAGTATGCCCAATTCCTTGCCCCAAACACTAATGAATTATTTTGAAAGGCCTTAGGAAGCCAGTGCTATTGATCTTGTGGCAAATACAAAAGTCTTCACTGACAGTGGTAAGATGGTCTTCATCTCCATTACTGAGGAAAAACTGTCAATGATTAGGAAATCACTGACTCACTAAAGCAACATGAAAAGAAAGGCAGTCCAAGACTTGACATTCTATTGTAGCCCAATAATGGACTCAGAATTTTGAATTCTTGATATAACTATTAGAGTAGTCTAAGATAATCTCAACATAACAACAACAACAACAACAACAACAAAAAACAAAAAACAAAAACAAAAAACAAAAAAAAAACATGAGCAGGCAGGGAAAATAGCCAGAGTTTCAATGGAGAAACAAATCAATGTATCAGCAGATTTATCTTTAGGTTCTTTAGAATAAATATGTTGTACTGATGAAAATTTCCCTTAGAACTGCATTTAGGATTTATGCAATGGAAGTAAGTTTTCTATAATTTTAAGGCAGTATTGGTTGGTTAGCATTTCAAAGAAAACCTGTTCTGCTGATTTCTCCTGGTGATACCTAAGCCCTCCCATTTCTCTAGCACCAGTTATAGGGATTTTCAGACTTGCAAGATTTGTAACGTTGCAACAAAACTTGCATCTTGAACATAAAGCATGCTAATTGAAGTAAAAATGCATTCACTGTGAAAGTATGGGTTAGTTCATTCACTGCAGTAAATAACACATTTAAATAACAAATGAAAAGAAAACTAAATAAAACCTTCATATCTCCTTGCTGTTCCCTTTCACCAAATGTTGGCAACAAAGTAAAAATCTTATTTGAAACTTTAAAAAAAAGAAAAACCGCTCCTTGGGTCAGTTTTCCCTTACCATTCTTTCTGGCATTTTTTGGCAGAATATACTGTATGTAACCAAGAGCATATTCTTGATTGAAAATGTCTCTGGCTTCCCTTTGAGTCAAACTGAAAGAATTTGCATGTGAATCATTCAGCAGACCTAATGCAATCCTGCAGGAGATTTTTTTTTTATATATAACTATATCTTTCCCTGGCTTGTATGAAATAAAGAAAGTCATAAAAATCATATTCCAAGAAAATCAATGAATGATTTTTTCAAGCTGCCTTTCGTGATTGAAAAGATCTTTTCAGTGCTGACTTAATAATCATTCTTTTTTGTTCCCCTCTTTTCACTTTTCTGTGAGTCTCTGCATGTCCATTGTTAGGCATAGCTGAGGTGAAGGGAGAGGAAGGAAACTACTAGCAATAACTCCTGGTTTCCTCAAATGTTTGCTGTGTTCTTTGTTAAAACCTAAACTACACTGTGAAAAAGAAGAGTTTTGGAATTTCTCTTTACATAGATTTATACATCAGTTACAATAGTTCTTTACTGAGAATAAACTTTTTTTTTATTCTAGTTCATGGATGCATCAGTATTTTTACCTGTGTCACTTACTCTAAATTTACTGTGTATGCTTCCTTTTGTACAACATAGAATAGTGTGGTACATGCTTTTAAAATTATTTTTAGTGAGTGTCAAAATTAAAGCTTCTTTTCGGAGATGTGTACTTACTGTTTAATGAGGAATTATTTAACCTACTGTGTTAGATAATGTTGTTTTTCCTTTGTTAAACAAGCATTTTGTTTCATTATCTTTTAAGCAATACAGACATTCCTGCCGGGTTTTCATCTCGTCTTTGTATATGGCATTGTCATCCTTTATATTAACTCACTGTCTGTATTCTATCAAAAATAGTAGTCTTGACTGTATAAACTCTTGTATTCTTTTCAGAGTAAAAAGGATAACCTGATATGGGTTAAAGAGTTTTGCTTGTGCTTGTCCCCACTAAACCCCATCATCTTTCAAAGTCACTCAGTAAATGAGTAGGGCCCTATTTTCTGGTTCCAACACTCTGTCACCAAAATATGTGGAGAATCATATAGCCTCTGGAGTACATGATTTTCAAGTGGCAGGAAATGGTAGCAGCCAGGGTGTATCCTTCACCTTAGATACCAAGATACACATTGTATCATTAGTACTATATGCACATTATCACATGCATAACATCTCCAGAGATGAATCCTCGGTGATAAGACTCTTCAAATGCTCACTATTCTCTATTCACCAAGTTTAAATAGCATCACATCTGGGAAGAAAGGGCCAAGACAATGTTCTTTTAATTACTGAGCCTTTCAAGGTCTGAGTGCCATGTGATGAGAAAGAGTGAAAGTTAAAATGGCCTACAAGGACAAGAGTTAACACATGTAACTCTGTAGAGTAGAAAATTTTATCATTCTTGCAGTGGGGAATAAAGAATTCATTCTCCAGATCAATAATACAAAGCTGAATGTGTGTTATAGAGCAAACTTTAAAATCATGTGTGTAGGAAAGCCATATGGATTAGCTGACAGGGCTCTCCACCATTTACCATATTCCGATATCAATTTCTTCTTTCCCAGGTCTAGGTGAGTATATTGAATGGAGATATTGTTGGGCTAACCATTTGATCTATTTATTTGTTATGACATTACTATATTCCAGTTCATGGAACTCAGTCTTTTGAGATATAATATGGGTTCTGATTTGCTCTGTTGACTAAGGTAGGTGGAGTTTTCATTTGGACCTATTAGAATAATGGCTCTTACCCCTTAGGCCCTAGATCCACAGTCAGAATTCTTCCATTTACTACCTATGTTTGTCCTAACTGTGTATTTCCATCAGAAGGGAGTATCCACAGCTGGCCTTATGGATGTGGTGGATACATATTAGGATAGACTGGCTCAAATTCTGCTTATCATTACTTTGAATCAATCCCCAAACTTACCAGAAAATTCTGATATTTTTTCTCTTTCTTTCAGTTCAACTCAGATCCTGTGTTGGATATCCTCAAAAGTCTTGTGATCTCTACTTTTTTCATTGCATTGTAATTTTTAAGTTATTTTATTTTTTACAGAGAGTAATAGTGAAAAATAGAAATAATACAAAACTTCATTAAACAAAATAATAGAAATTCAACAATGGTTGTTATGTAGCATAATGTTGTCTTCAAATTAGTTGTTCAAATTACCAGATATAAGCATGAAAAGCAGGTCAAGAAAAGCTGTAAAAAATTCAAAAGGAGGGAGAAAGAAAAATTTAAGCATTGACTGCTTCTGTCAATAGACCCACAGGAATCCGCAGTACAATTAATTAGCCAAGCCATCCTGTGCATATGCATAAATATATCTTTTCCCTTTCTTTCTTTCTTTCTTTCTTTCTTTCTTTCTTTCTTTCTTTCTTTCTTTCT
>NDGN011556922.1:12597-24297 GCA_002564285.1 Tympanoctomys barrerae | reverse complement strand
TTCTTTCTTTCTTTCTTTCTTTCTTTCTTTCTTTCTTTCTTTCTTTCTTTCTTTCGTCCTTTCCCTCATCCCTGTTAAGTCTTGGAAACATCCCAATGCCCATCAACTGAAGAATGGATAAAAAAGATGTGGTATTTTTTGCACAAGGGAGTATTGCTCAGCTATGGCAAAAATGATAAGCTCAAGGCTTTTATAGGTAAATTGATGCAACTAGAGGCCATACTCATAAGCAAAATAAATCAGGCCCACATATGTAAACATCTATTGTCTCATTAATATAAAAACATGGAAGACTGAATAAAACCTGATAGGCACAACAGACAGTGTATTGCTATTTTGCAAATGAGTCAGATCCTACTGATGAAAGATCAGAGGAGCATTTAGTAAAGTATAGATGTACATCGATGGTAACTGACTTTCTTTTTTAATCCAGAGATGCCTCCGGAACTGAAAACCCACTAAAGGAAAACAGACAGTCTTTTCACTGTGTTATCTCAATGGAGGACACAGTTTTTCTACATTTTGTGTAGAAATAATTGAATATTCATATACAAATGAATAAAAAAAAACAACCCTAATTTCACTGTACACTAGGGCTGGGGAGATAGCTCAGAGACATAAATGCCTTCCTGGCAAGTGTAAGGTCCTGAGTTTGATCCCTGGTGCTGCATGCTGTGCTAGTCCCAGAGCCCTGGGTGTGTCACCCCTTAACCTGATGTGGTGGTGCATGCCTGTAATCCCAGCATTGGAGAGGCTGAGATAGGAGAATCACTTCACCACAAGTCCAAGCTTTGTAGTGAGATCCTGTATATATATAAAAAAAAATCTCTCCACTGCACACTCACAGAGTAACTTGCAGTGGATCTTAGGTCTGAATTTGAGAGCTAAAATTAAAATTTGTAGGGGAAATCTTTCTGCTCTTAAGTTAGAACAATATTTCTTTTTTTTTCAGTATTACTCCTTTGAAAAGATTTCTATATACTTTCCCCAACACATCCTGAAGGAAATTCTAGTAACACAGCAGTTTTATATTGTCTGTACAAGTTAAGATTATTTCATTCCAAGGTAGAGCAGCAAGGCTCACTTCTTTGAGGACTATGTGCTAATTGGAAAGCACACATTTAGCAAAAGGCTTTTAGACATGCTGCCAAAGCATGAATATGCAAGAACTTTATAATCAGACTTCAGAAGACTTTAAGATTTTTGCACTTTAAGGGATACCACTAAGACAATTAAAATTTCACATATAGAATGGAAGAGATTACTTGTAATTTACAAATCTCATATCTTTTTTTATCTAGAACACATTACAAACTTTTGCAACTCATAATAAGATCATCTTATTTAAAAAGTGAGCAGAGCCCTTGTTTAAACATTTCACCAAGGAAGTAATATGAATGAAAATGTTCCAATGTCATTAATCATTGAGTACATGTAAATTAAAATACAATGCAATATCATCACATGACAATTCATTTGCTGCAATCAGAAGACAGGCAATACCAAATGTTGGTAGTGATGTGGACAAACTGACTCCATCTTATATTGAATGACAATATAATCACTTCTAAAGACAGTTGGGCAATGTTTTAAGAGCTCTCCTTCAAGCTTGCCATGCAGCTCGAAGTTCTAGAGTCCTCCTCCAAGTCTAGTTCTATCATCCTTCCCTCTGTATGTTAGCCTTTTGTCACTGCGACCAAATATCTGAGGAAAACAACTCAAAGGAGGAGACACTTCTTTTGGATGGGATTTCAGAGGCGTCAGTCCTTGGGAAAGTAGTTCCATTGCTGTGGGCCTGAGAGCAGACAGAATTTCAAGGCAGAAGTCATACTCACACTGTGAATACTTGAGCAGCATTATTCACAATGTTCCCAAATTAAATGTAGCCCAAATATCCAATGATTGCTGCATCTGTAAGTAAAATATGGTGAAACAGCACCCAGCTATCTGCAGAACATGCTTCTCAGACATCAGTGCACCCCTGAAAGTGCAGATGGTACTGAGCAGTATACTCATCATGTTCCACAAGCCTATTATAGGCACAGTAAAAAATTAACACAGTAACTTAATAAAATTATAACAATATAATTGTGTAATAAAATCATGTGAATGTGGTCATTTTGTTTCTCTCAGACAGTCTTATTGTGCTGTTTTCACTCTTCTTGTGATGACAAGAGATGACATAATGACTGCATGGTATCTTGAAGGTACCCAGAAAGGAACTGGTGAGACAGGAACGTGACTGATGTAGGTACTGTGATGCAGCATCAGGGCTGTCCCACAGGAGTAACCTGGACATGAGCACTGTGACACAGCTGGAGCCCACAGGATAACAAAGATAGCCACAGAGTGACTACTGGGGGGGCAGCATGTGTGGTGTGGATACTCTAGACAACTTGATGCTTCACACGCCAGGGCTGAATGAAATAAGAACATTTGAGATTATGTCATGCCCCTCAAAATGGTGTGCAATTTTAACTTCATTAGTGTTTTATTTATAGAATATGCTCTTTAATGTTTCTGGACTTCATTTTACTATGGCTAAGTGAAACAAAGGAAAATGAAATAGCAGATAACAGAAAAGAGTTGCTGTTCTCGATTCCTTTAAAGAATATTATTTAGCAATGTAAAGGCATAAATTACGGGATTATGCGTCAACATGGATGAACCTCAGAACCATTTCACTAACTGAAAAATAAGCTGCAAATGAGTACAATTTTTGTGTAACCCATTTGTATAAGGAATTTTAGAAAATGCAGCTTTTTAATGATTTTACAGTCTTAGATGTAGTATTTGCAAATTAAGTACTCGAAATTTTTTATTCAAAATATGTCAAACCTGGACTACACTGACATTGTCACAAGTCCATAACTCTGTTAAAATTCTTCATTGTACACATGCAAAGACTGAAATTTATGGTGTGTCCATTTTATTCAATAGTTTTTGCAAACCTACTGTGTGTTCTAATTAATAGTGTCCTAAGCATTTACAACCCAGTCAAGATTGGATTTTTCATAAAGAAATGGAAATGTCAGCATGAAAGAGTAACACATTGTGTCAAAAGTATTGTTTAAAGAAATTAAGCTTTTGGGGACCAGGGAGATGGCTCAGTGGATTAAGTGCTTCCCTGGCAAGCGCAAGGGCCTGAGTTTAATCCCTGTTTCCGCAAAAAAAAAAAAAAAAAAAAAAAAAGAAATTAAGCTTTAGTTAAAAGTACAAGTTAAGATCAACGTTAATGGAGAAATCAGAACCAGAAGAATTGTAGATATTTATAGTAATAAACATAGAAACATATCACAAATGGCAAAAAAGTAAGCAGGCTGTACACTTAATACCTTCTGATGATGTGAGGGTAGTGCTTTAGTTTGGATCTAAAATGTGCCCTCCCCCCCACCAAAGTCTCACGTTCCTAGAGGTGAGGGTTTTGGATAATGATTGGATCATGATGGCTTTAACTTCATGAGTGGATCAGTCATCAAAGGGACCATAATTTGATGTTATTATTGGGAGACAATAAAAATTTAGAAAAGTGAACCTACAAAAGGAGGGATCTGGGGATATGCCCACAGAGGCTTATCTTGTCCCTGGCCCCTTCCTCTCCAGCTCTTTTCATTTTTGTTTCCTGGCTGCCATAAGCTGAGCAGTTTTGTTCACTATGCACTCTGCCTTGATACTCCTCCTGCTCTCAGGCCCACATCAATGGAACTAGTTTATCATGGACTGACAGCTCTGAAATCCCAATACAAAAGAAGTGTCTCCTCCTTTTAGTTGTTTTTCCCAGATATTTGGTCGCAGTGACAAAAGGCTAACATACGGAAGGAAAGATGATAGAACTAGACTTGGAGGTGCCCCACTACTTGCTGGAGCCCTCAAGGAACAGCATTGCACATATGACACAATCCGTGCTTAGAGTAGCTCTGTGCAACACATAGGATCTTCACCAAATCTGGACATGTGGATAATAGTGCTACAGGAGACTATAACTTAGGGGCACAGTTCTGAAGTTGTGCATTGGCTTAAGACAGAAAAAATTCTTGGTTAAGGGTATGTTTGAGCGATGGAGCAAAATATACATATTAGAAATGTGTAATATGTTTTATGAGTGAAAATCAGTGTGCAGGATAAATTATATCAATGATGGCCCTTTTTCCTTTTTTAATAAAGGAGAGCTTTCTTCCCATTAATAGCACTGATTTATACTAAAGACATATTACTTTTCTGTAGCCATTGATTTCTTGTTTCATGTGATTCATGTTCAAATGGAATAACCTGTTTTTCATTTTGGAAGAATATAACCTCTTCTTCAACATAATGAAGAGAAATAGACTGAGAATCAGATAGCTGGAGGGTATGGATTACTTTGTGTGCCTCATTGTGACACAGACATCTAAAAAGTTAGAGAGAAGTCCCCCATTTGGAAGTGAAATGTCATGGAACAACAGCTTCGTTTGCATGTTAAGAAGCATTTCTCCAATAATCACCTATTCCTTAATATCATGAAAGTTCCTTTGATTGTTTAAAATATTTCTATGTATTTCTTAGGAAATGGAGAAATATTTCCTTCTCTTTTTTCACTTTCCCTCTTTCTTATTTTTTTTGGCAAGAGTGTTTGTTATTAATGAGCTGGCTCAGGAACACGTGAAATAAAAGCACACAGTTACTTAAAAGACTTTGTAAATCAAGTTTCTTTGTACTTTGAGGATCTATGATTTAGGTCACTTACAGAGCAAGCTACAGTACAAGGAAAACTCATACTATGCTCTTTGAGTGCAGCTTGACTGAGCATCCTGTTTTCTGCAGTGAGCCAGACACTTTCGGGATCATTGAGATGGAGATATCTTTACAAAGAGAGTATCACCAACACTAGTTGTGTTTAATTAATTAATTAATTAATTATCTTGGCCCAGGTTCAAATGCAATGTTTCAATGAAAAAAAAGAAGAGTGTTCTTCCCCCAGCACAGTGGAGAAAAGTATCTAATACTGAATGAGCTCAGTTTTCAGAGGATCTTAGAGGAGTGGGTTTTATATTCACATGACTATTTCCATTGTTCTAATATGGCAACATATAAATAATAGGTTTAGGCTAGAGTGGCATTAATAGTGTTGGCTTATTAGTAATACACTAAAGGCCAGAAATACGGGCATCCCACTAAGCAACCTTTGCTATATAGATGGATAACTGTTCTTTAAATTTTTTAGTATTTGTTGCTTACCACAGTGTTTCTAACCATACCTAGCTTAGGAAGTGGTTAAGGGGGATAAGGAATGCTTACTTTAACTTCCTCTTCTTTCTCAGTTCTTAGTGTGAAAACTTTATTTGACTTCCTAAAGACAATGTAGGATTTTCCTAAATGATTACAAATTAAAGCAATGAGACCCCGCCTTCCGCTCTACCATGAAACAGATGTAGCAACCACTCCTGTCTTGGGAGGAATATATACGCAGGAGTGTACAGGGCAAGTGGGAAAACAATAAAGTTTCTTGCTGTTTATGAAAGAAACATAGTATGTCATAAAATTAATTTTTAAATCTAAATAATCGTCAGCCCTACTTTTATTATTTTTCATGGTATTTTTCTCTCTAGAAACTAGAAAAACATTAATATGTCTTGAAAATAATTGAAAACCATTTTAAGTCTTTCTTCTTCATAATAAGCAAGTAATAACAAAAGGATCAAACCTCAGATTCTACATGTTTTTTCTACTTATCTAACTACCATAAATTGAATATTGGGAACTGAATTATTGTTCTTATGAGGGAAAAATAGTTCAGTTCAAAAGTTAAATCTTAAAGTTAATGAGAAATATATAATTTGCAAGTTCCTTGATAAGACTTTCATAGATTTTTAGTGTAAGCTTGTTTTGAACATTAACTAATCTTTCAAGGTAGAGAAATCTTATATACTTCTGCTATTCTTAAAAATTTATGTGACATAAAGTGTAAGTGAACTAAGGAAAAAGATGTTAGAATAAGTAAGTGTGTTTTATAGTAAAATCGTATTTATGTATTTTGAAGGACAGACAAAAGGGAGGGTAATTGGTTAAGTATTTAGTTTTGTATTCATCAGTCATAACCCAAAGAATATTCCATTTACCAATTTCAGGATTAAGCATTAGAGAGAAAGAGGCTCAGGTCTGGGTGAATCCTGACCTGACTGCCTGCAGTCAGATTGGGGAACAAACCTGTTGAGACTTATTTTACGTGGTTCTCCATGTTAGACCTACTTTCTAAATGAGCTTCAGTCATAATATTGCCCTGCAGTTTACAATGGATCTTCATTTGTTTTGATGACACATATGAATTAAGTAAAATAGTCTAAAGTGTCTTTGAAAATATTCTGGGCCTGGTTGTCTTCAATCATAACTTACTTATATGACCTTGGAAGGGGGTCATGACATTGATCAAAGTCTACAGTGCTAAAGATAAAACTCAAGTCCTTGCACATGATAGGGAGATGTTCTAACACTGAGCTACACCTTCAAGAAAATATTAAATAGTCTCCTTTTTTTATTTGACTAGTGTCTATCCTAGGCTTAGCACAATGCAATTGAGAGCTAGTCTGGAATCTTTCCTTATTGTCAGATGATTCTTGACTGGTGAAAGGTGTCTAATCTTACATTTTTCTGTTTTGTCATTTTTCTGTAATAGTTATGATTTTTTTCTCACTTAAAAAAGTGTTAATAATTTTAGCTAGATGTCTATGCATCTATCACCTAGCCATAAATTACTTTTTTTTTTTTTTTACTATAGGATCTACAGAGTCTTACTACATAGATCAGGCTCATAGTGATTCTTCTGGTTTCAGCCTCTCAAGTGCTGGGATTACAGGTGCGTGCCACCATGCCTAGCCTACTTGGCCATAAATTACTAACAATTTGACCTTATGCTTTCTCTAAACTTCTCTGCACACACACATACACATTATATACAACTGTGCACACTCACATAGGATTTTCTGAAATATATTTAAAAACATCATGCAACTTGTAAGCTGCCTCACTTAGAATGCAACACTTTAGTTCCTTAAAAGTATTCTGCTTTATCATAAGCATTATCATATTTAAGACAATGTACAATTCTATACTGACTTCAAACATAATACTCAAATTTTCCAACTGTAAAAGTGTCAGATATACATTTTTAATTGAGTTTCAATAATCCAGTTTCATGCTTTCCTTTAAGTTTTAAAGTTTCTTTGAACTTTTAACTCTGAACTGCATCTTGGGCTTACTTGATTCATCTGAATAATTAGGTTTAAGCTAAACATTGTTGTAAGAATACTAAAGTATGATGTTGTATCACAGCAGGAGACACATGATAAGTTGTGTCACTATTGATAATCCTAAATTAGATTACCCTGTTAAATGTGTTGTCTGTAACATCATTTCACTATTAGGAAGCATTTTCCCTTTTTTATTTGAGCACTGGGTGCGTAGTATATGGAGTAAGTATTCCATGAAGTAATACTATGAAATAATAAAATTAGCCTATTCTACAACAATGTTTTACTTGTTTTAGAAGCCATTGGTGTTTGGGTTTGAAGTTGAAAGTGATTGTCTAACTGTTGTTTCTTTTATACCATTTTTCAGTTCAATAAAAAGGGCTTCTTTCCCTTAATTTCTTTTATTGCATCACAAATTTTTATGTCATTAAATACCCATGGGTTTTTCTTATTCATAAAAATCATATTTTGGATTATTACTCAAATAACCAAGAAATTTAGGATTGTAACTGTTTTGAAGAACAGTGAGAGTTTATGACTAAATCATAGACTCTGGTCTGAGTCTTTTGATCCTTTAGTCTTGTTTGTTTCTTTTTAATTTTACAGGTAGTCTATGAATTCCATGGAAAATGTGCCTTCTAGTGGACTCATCACAAAGAAATATTAGTAGATAAAGATAAATCTTAGAGAGATTCTGATCTACCTTGTTCATTTTTATAACAATTGATTCAGAAAATTTGTCTTTTGGCTTATCTATGGGTGTCAATTTCCCAACTACTTGGTTGGAATGATACTTTGAATGATTCCCAATGTTTCAGATCAAGTAGAGTTAGGAAAGGATAATTCCAAAAATAATAGATATTATTAATAAGACAAGAACTCTGATGTTGTTATATGAATACAATGAAGCATTTTTAGCAAGTAAAAGAGTACCGTACATTTCTCCACCTTTCACTACACTTGCTCTACAAGGTGGCATTTTTTTATGTTCTTCAGGTATTGTCAAAGCCCCTGTGGGACTGGGATATTGACTGACCCAGGAAGAGCTGGTCTCTCTCCAAGACTCAAGGGGCAATGATCAGAAGGAAGAGAAAAAGGGTAGATATTATTATGTAGAGCAACCCAATGTCACTAAAGAAAGAGTATATATTGAATAGTCAAGGAAGACACAAGACATGTGATTAAATATGCATTCCTGACAACTTTACTAGCAGGGCATGTCTAATATTTTTATTAATTATCTTTTTATTCAAAGTTAGTGGGAATTCTGCATTTTTGTTTGCTAGTTCAGGCAGTGCTAGTTATAGCCTTTCCCCATAGTTCAAGCTAAAGGGAATGTCTAATAGTTTCACATAGGAAATATGATACCATCTATGTTTTTAACCAGTAAGGCATGTTTATTTTCAGGTCACATAAATGTCAGGAATTTATTTCTTTATTCCAAGGAACTAGATCACACTAAGATAATAATATGAATTATTTTCCAACAGGGACATTTTTTCAGATAAAATAGTGATGCTATTATTAAATATCCTAAAATATAATGCATAATACAGGAATTTTCCCAGCACCTCAGAATGCCACCTTATTACCTTTCTCTTGCTCATCCATGTGAGATAAATACATATTTATGATTTTTTTGATATCAAGTGACAGAACTTATTTCAGAATGACCTTTACAAAATTCAGACTTCAGTAAGTGTCTGCTATACGCATAACAGTTCAAGGAAACATTTAATATGAGCAGAATTTACTGTGCCTGCTTCCTGTGGACCTACCCTCTTGTTTTGCCGTAATTTAGGGGCTTTCAAGCTAGCTTCATGTTTTGTTGGTTTACATCCCATCGCGGCATGAAACTGTGGAACATAGTTTCTACTTCTAAGATATTATAATGCCAAGTCTTGGTACCGACTCCAGTTCTGATTGACATGACCTGGGTTATAAGATCATCTAGCTCAAATAAATTTAAACAAACCAAGAGCAAGTTGATATTTCAGAAAACAAAAAGAAAAAAGAAAAGGTAAATATAATTTCGTAAACACATGGGTGTGTTTATACATTATTTGGCCACATATAGAAAAATGTTCAGGGTAGAACATGGGCAGAGATGGGGCAGCTGAGACACAGGCTGTTCTGTCATATACCACCTCCTTTGCTGCTAGATTTTTCCCACTTTCACTAGATTATCTCTATACAGAGAAAACAGTCAATGGTGAGATGATGCTTATATGCATTTTAAAGCGTTGTAATATGTTGGCAAACTATACCATTAAACCAAATTTTATTTTGTGGAACATATTTTACCTTGAATTTTTTCTATCACCTCAGGTTTTGTTATTAACAGTTACTCTCTTTTTGTTTGTTCTGCTTGATTTAATTTATTGCTCTGTTCACTTTCAATACTCTAGTAAAGCCTTATTCAAATGTGTTGCCATATATCCTGTGGTTAGAGTATTTTGCTCAATGTGAAACTTCTCTTTTTACAAGTAGGAATTAAACTATCCCCAAAGATTATGAATAATTCCATTTATTTTCATTGTCAGTTACTTTATTTTTTAGTTTTCATAGTTTATAGGCCTTTACATATGAAATAGGATAATAATAGTAAATAATTTGTTAAGATTATGAGGATTCCATGAGCAGGACTTTGTTCACAGTACAGATATCTAACCACCAGGTGAAAAAAAATAGATTCTATGCCATTAATTCCTCTTATAGCATTATAGTTGTATATGCTAAATGTTGTTTTTCTTTGTATAGTGGTCAAAATTAAAGCTTAAAACTACTTTAACACTGATCACATATAATAAAATAAAGAATAATAGTAACTCTGATCAATCAGGATATTGCAATATTATTTCACTTCAAACTTCATTTCTCATGTTTTGCATAACGTGAGATTCTTGTTGAAGACTATTTTTGGATCGGAAATGAATCCTGTCTGAATAATTTCACACACACTGTAAATACACTGTAAGACTTAATAATTAGTGTGACCATTTGGTGAGTCATGTGTCCAAACCACTAGTTCTCAAATTTCTACTTCGTTTTGCTGCAATGAATTTCTGATGATGTTTTCTAAGAAAGCTTTGATGGTGACAAGATTTTATGTTTTTGCATGCTTCAAAGTACCTTTGGAGTTTGCACAATTTTGAGATCTAAAAATATTTGACTCCTAATAAATTTTTATTTAGAAGTAAAAGTGTCACTTTATCAATAGCTAGCTTCTCTAGTGGCAAATTTGATGCTAGCTGTTCTAAGTTTTTTCTACTTTTTTTTACTTTGGAAACATATATTTGGTAAATATCTACCGAATTATTTTATTTATTATTTCTCAAGGTATTTCTTCAATTGCAATTCTTTTTTCTATTTTTCAGCTTACTGACTTTCTTCTCCATCAAATTACTGATTTAATCATAATTATTGTCACCCAGCAACTCTATATCTACTTTATATTTTTGTGCTTTTCCTAAAACTATTTATCGTCTTTTTTGTGGTGATAATTACCAAACCCAAGCCCTCACATGTGCTAGGTCAGCCCTCTACCACTGAGCAATGCCTCCAGAATTCCTGAGATTTTTGTTAGATGGAGGTCATATCTGTCTTATCTTCCTTCCATGTTTCTTAATCCTTCTCTCAAATGCTGCATCCGTTTCCTAAGGCCTGGGGATTTCTTTACTCTTTCTGGCAGGATGCTGACTCTCTCTTCAGCTATGACCTTTGAAAGCACTCTGACTACCTAGTGCAGCCCATGGACTGAGTCAGTGACAGATTTCCCCCAGTGTGCTTGGGGAAATCTCAGAAAAACAGTTTGGGAAGTGCACAGTGGCCAATGGGACAGAACTTACATGAACTGTAGAACATTTGAGAGTGTCTCATTAGTAGTTGAAGTTGTTCCCCACTTTCTTCTCTACTATTCCAAAATTAAAGAATTTTCTTATCTGTTTCTATTTTTATTTCCCCAACCTTAGATGCATGCCACAATGCTGCACTCTTACACAGCTTTCTGTTTTACTCATAGAGAGTTTCAGGACTTTACTCTGAGTACAGACTCTACAGCCCAGTGATAGTGGGCACAAAAGCAAGACTGCTCACGGCTGGTTCGGCTGTAGGGCAGAAAGCTTTCTACAAGCTCCCCCTGTACTCCTCCCTCAACCAGTTCTTTCTTCCTTACACTTGGTAACCAGTATTTGTAGTTCTCCAAGGCTTGTGTGCTTTTTCTGAGTATTATTCTGAGAACGTACCTTCTCTTGGTTATTATTTGGCTTTTTATTTTTATATTTTTATACTTTGTTTCTGACTCAGCCAATCTCCTCTGCTCCCTATTGCCCAGACATTATCACTGCAGATCTTCAGAGATGTGCTTTCTTTCTTTCTTTCAATTTCTTTCTTTCTTTCAATTTCTCTTTGTTTCTTTGTTTCTCTCTCTCTCTCTCTCTCTCTCTCTCTCTCTCTCTCTCTCTTTCTCTCTCTCTCT